>UCOJ01000779.1:0-65342 GCA_900474305.1 Cecidostiba fungosa | reverse complement strand
GCACATGTATGTACTTAAATCCCACTACAAATCAAGTTCTTCAATTTAATAATTAGAATTAATAAAAAAGTATGTTGTACAAAATTTATTTGTTTTTCATCATTACAAAACGTAGCAAACGTGTATATAAAATACTCCTCTAAGTACAAAACTTTTTTCTGTTTGATATATAATACTATGAAGTATTAATGCAATAAAAAAGTGCAAAAGTTATCTTGTCTTAATAGGCTATTAAAATACAAGTTTATCACAACCAGTTCATCTTTTTCTCGATATGTATGTTATATTACAATTTCATCTATACATGATTGAGTTTGAGCAAAAATATAGGCTTTCTTTATTCATAACAACCAACAAACGTTATTTCCTAGGTATTTTGCAGATCGATTGCAGCAGAAAAAGCAAAAAGGTTTGTAATATTACAGTTATTGAATTATTTTGTATAATTTATCGTAGAAGATTAACAGCTGTATACAGGTATTAATTTTTTCTCTCATCGTCAATAAACGTAATATTATGCTAAAAGCAAGAGAAAATTAACTTTATGAATTTTTCACTGTTTTAAAACTGACTTCGTTCGACCATAACACATTAAATTTTTAAAAAATTGACCACTAATACAGATACAGAAAAACCTTCTTTTTTTATCATTAAAAACGTATCTGGACTGGAATGCAGAATTAAGATCAATGTTCATGTCTATCAGCAGAATTTGTATAAACAGCATATCATATTTATTTTAGCAGATGAACGGCCCTTCAGCGCTACCTACGTTTAGTCCATACATTCTTAAAAATAATAATTTGTTTTCAATTATGTACCTAACAATTTTTTCGTCAGACAATTACTTCGATGTATGATTTTGAACGAGTAACAATATTTATGTTTACAGTAATAAGACCTTTGGCTTGTTTTCATTGTCATTTGATTGGCCCCTCACGCGATCGAGAGCTTCGTTAAGAGCACTATGAATTTCCGTGCTGAAAGTTTGGAAACTCTTGCATCCAAAGCAAACAAGTTTAATTTTCTTGATAGCCATGACTTTGAAAAAAGATACTTCAAATTCGATGCAACCTGAGAAACACTTGTCCTTTATGTCAAGATTATAAAATCGTAGACAAAACTCAATATCTAATTCATCAAGAGTTTCGACGCAGAGTGGCATTGGATTCTTAGCTGTAATGTTTTGTTTTTTTTTTAATTTTACAATTTTTTGAATCAATCAATTTTAGTTATACTTTTGAGACTGCACTATAAAAAATTTTAGTATTTTTTTTTAATTGTTGTTTATAGAATTTTACATGTATTTTTATTTAAAAAATTGTATAATAGTTAATTAAATAAAAAAATCGTATTTATCATTGCATTACTTGTTTTATTCAGTGTAGTCTTCAATTGTATAGTGATAAGTATTATAATTAAATTCTTACCTGATATTGTTTCATTGAGTATAGCTTTATCTTTGTAAGTTATTGTAGCAGACACACCATACTGTTCTGGCAAATATGAAAAGTTTGAACATACTGAAAATGCAATTATTTTATTATTTAATTAACAATCCGTGTCATACTTATACATTTTGTTATTATGCTAAAATATTATTTTAATAATAAAAATATATTTACGATTTCCATCAAGTATATTTTTCACTTCTAACTTGGTACAGCAGCCACAGTTGTAGTCAATACACTCACAGTGTTCGTCACCTAAAAAATGCGTGGTCAAGCAAATAAATCAAATTGGACTCAAAAGCGGTCTATCTATATTTTTAATTGTAAATGTTTACCCTTTGCAGCCGCTATTACGCAGAACAAAATAAAACCGAGTAAGGCTATAATTAATAATATTAGTAAACGCTTCATGCAACATTTCATCTTGGCAGCATAAAAAACTTCGTTTAGAAACTAAATGTTTGAGCACTTTATCTTTACTTTTTATGCAAAATGCAAACGCACTGTAATTATATATACAAGATAAGGCACGATGTGGTTATATTGTGTACGAAGATTCGTACTAACATGGAGCAACAGGCAAAACAGTACGTCTATGGACAAAACTCATGGCGAAAGGGATAACATTTTTTAAGGACGCATGAAGCGAACTCTGGAAGTCGCTCGACTAAGCTTCTCGCAGGTGTTCAAAATCTAAGAAATTAAGCAAAACCAACATGATTTCTAATTTATAACAACGTTCATTTATTGCAATATTATATATTGTAAGAAACATGACTTAGAATGCAAACTGAAGGTAACTACAATTTAGCTCGGAGATTTGTCATCTCTTCTGGAATGAGCGACGAAAGGATTTCCACGTAAAATCCTTTTGAACACTGGCTTAAAATATTGTCCAAATCGGCGACCATTGCTTCCATATTTGACCTGCTCGAGTGGTAAAGTCCACATTTGTCAATGGTAACATATTCATATGTAACAAGACTAGATAGTAGGGTTGTATATGTATCCAAAGAAAGCGAGTACGGGTGCTTGATCACTGTAGTTTCCTCATACAATGACTCTTCTACACGTCTTTGGCATTCCTTAATTACATTTTTTTCGACACAGTGAATTGAATAATCCCACTATAAATCAAATTTTATTTTTATAATAGCAGTTCACGGTATATAATATAAATCAAGCAAATTTTTAAAGAAAAGTATGATTTATAAGTCTTATTTACCTGTAACAAAGTCTTACAAATAGTGTGTAAACTTGCCACAAATGGAGTAATTAAATTACACAGAACAGAATGTAGTCTATCATTGCTAATACCCAATTGATTTTCACTTGAATGCTGATTAAAGTTTTCTTTGGCCATGCTTCGAATGGTATCTTCCCATTCCTGTACTAATTCTGATTCACTCATATTTGTAGGCAGAGCAAATTCGTTACTAAATACTGTTCTTAACATCAAGTATCGTCTTAATGCTGATTCTGTAAAGATAAGATAAGTAAAAATATTAAATAAAAAAAAAAAACATTAAAAAAGGAGAATCGATCTTTACCTTTTGATGGTAAATTAATACACAGAGCTGCTATTGCTGGTTTCGATAAATACGCAAAAACGGGATTAACATAAATCATTAAATTTATCACTGGAACTGCAATTTTCAAAGTTTTTTCGCTCAATGGATACCCCTTAATACTTTTCAATTGCGTGACACCAGTATGTCTATTTTTAAGCTTTAAATTTTGTTCAAAATCAATTTCCAATAAATTATTGTGCGTTTTTAATGAGTCTAAAACTTCTTGTTTATCTGCATCATTAACTGCATTATCTGCCATCGAAATACTGTAAACATTAAAGAATGTATTTAAAAAAATCAAACTGATTAGATATAGGACGTAAAATTAGAATATATAGATAAGAAATTTACTTCGCAGCTGACGGATTAACAATAGCTTGAAATTTCTGCATAAAAACGCTTTTGATCCAGCTGTAATCTAAAAGGAGATCATCCAGTGAATAAGGTTCCCCAGGGTGAGAATGTATTCTCTCGTTGTAGAGCAGAGAAATAAGATTGAACGGAGTAAGGACGGTATTCTGCTTATGACAATCAACAATGGCATACGCTACTCTTTTCGTGACCTGAGGAGGTAATTTCGCGTTTGGCGATAAGGCACTCGCTTTGCGCGTCGCCATGTCCAGGTATTCACGAGCTGATATAGGCGGTGCGATTTTTAAATATACGTTCCCGTGGCCAAACGGCTCTTTTAGTATGGAAAGTGATCGAAATAGTCCAGTAGTACTTTCTGCTGGCTTTGGCACTCCTAACAATTCGTAGGCAAACAATAGCTCTTCCAGTGGTTTGTCGTAAGAAATACTTATTGGAATGAATTGGATGTCAGGTACATTGCTTCGAAACAACCCATCCAATATCGTTGATAAAAAACCTAGAAAATTACAAAATATTAATTTTCTGATTTAAGAAATAGTATTGAGTATTGAGCCTGTGCTGAACATTATGTAAGATGAGCAATGCAGTTGTAGGTATGTCAACTTTAGATTTTGCATAAATTAAAATTATCCAAATAAAACTTTTTTCAACTCAGCAAGTGAATGAATTTTAATGTATTGGCAAAGCAAATATTTGTTTAGTACTTTAAATCCTTCTCTTGTATACGAATTTTCTTATGATTATCAAGCAATGTATTATTTATGATTCAATAAATATTGCATGCATTTACCAAATTTAGGAGCTAAAGTCTTCTGACTGCGACTTCTTGTGCCCTCAATGAAAAATTCAATAGCTCGATCACTGTGTGCCACTAATGAGCCAACGTAAGCACGGAATATTTCCTTGTAAAAAGGGTCAGAGGCAAAACTCCTTCTAATATAAAAAGCTCCTGTGTGTCGCAACAATTCTCCAACAATTTTCATTCGATAAAAATCCATTCCACTTGCAATATTTGGTAATGCCATGTCATAAGAAAACAGAACATATGAAAGTAAGATAAAATCTAGATAACTTCTATGCGTGGGTGCATAAACATATTGCACTTGTAAAATACTCATTTGGTCCTTCAATCTATAAAGAAGACTCTCATTCAATCGAATACTCATCAAGATCCGCTTAAGAACTTTTGTTATCAACAAAGCTGAAAAAAAAAAATAAATAAGAAATAAAATTAAAATCCACTAGATGTACCATTATTTTGAAAACTTAAAACAAAACTCACCCAACCACCTAACAGTTGGAAGATGGGCTTTACTGGCCATTTCATGCAATATATCTTGAGCTTCAGCAACAATAGTTGAGACAGGAACACCTCTTGCTGCAGCCAGAGCCTGTATCACACCCATTACTCTATTATCAGACAATGCAGCTTCGATAGTTTGTTTTCTTGTATAAATGACATCTGGAGAAAGTCTGTGAGGTGTGAGCGGCTTCATAGACCTGGAGACCCACATGACATCGTAATCCTTCCTCCGCTCCTCCAGTAGATCAACGAATCTCTCGTCAACAGGCTGCATCGTGTATGTACCTCTGACCAGGAGCAGCAGTAAAACACAACTGAATACTGTACATCAAAGACAGCAGTAGCTATAGCTCTGCTCTGCTTGTCTTTCCTTCATCCTTCACCGAGTGCCAGCGTGAGCGTGCAAGTTTTACTGACAAATTTCATTTCCAATGCAAATGACCAAAAGACGGGCGTCGACGTCTCATTGTGAAGGAAAAAAGTGTGAAAAATTTAAGCAATCAACCTTACGGCATCCGGTGTACGCTGGCCAGTGCGCGGCGAAGATGAAAGCAGCAGCACACGCGAGTCTTCGCACGTAGGTATGTAGCCGGCGAAGAGTAGTTATAAGTAGCTGTCCCCAGCTCTCTTTCTATCAGTGTCAATGATTCCTCAGCCGCACTTCTCGGCGATGCTTGTGCATCTGCCTATCGCTGCAGCAGTAGCCTGCAGCTCGCCTCCACGCAGGCAGTATGCAAACGTCGCTCGGAACCCATATCGACTTGTCAATACGACCGATAAGCCTCTTGATAGATGTTCAGGGAAACTCCTTTGGCAATCGCACTTTCTCTCTCCCTCTCTCTCTTTATTTATTACGACACATACTTACGCAGAGATGGCGTACGACGGTACGAAGAGCATGCAAGTTGTAAGTGTATTTTCACACCTGGCCGTTTGTAAATATCTGCACTCGCGAGACGGCGGCGAGAGCGTCCCCCGCACGGCGCGCCTATATATCATATACCTATCCCCTCTCCCCAGCTGTAGCACCACACACACGGGATCATTACCCCTTCGCGGTGGTACTGGTGGTAGCCTACTGTGCGGCGCTAGTCCTTTATTGTATTTCTAACCTTTTTCGGCAAACCGAGAAACGTGCTTCGGAGAGATTGTTGTTTTTTCAGGATGCCTCTCAAACTCGTTGTTAACGCTGCGGATCCTCCTGTGGGTACGTACATAAGTACATTCTCGTACTTACGAAAATTTTTCCTGTACTTATTAGTTGCTTATTAGTAGTTTTCGCTGTATGGGAGACAGACCAATATGGTCATGAGATTTATTTAGATTCCCGGCTTATGGAGTCACGGATGATTATAAAAAGTTCGGCGTGTTAATTTAGAAAAAGTTGAATCGAAAATTGCTTCTAGATGCTTAATTGTTACTGTAACAATGTGAATGATGCAATTTTTTGATTGTTTGACTACTTGTAATATATGACATTAGATAACAATACTCATACTAATTTTTACTAATAACAGGAGCTTTGTTGATTGTGGAGATAGTGCGCTCCAAGCTAAAGTCCGAATTTCAAGTTGTGTGGTCCAATGATTTTGGAAAGAATCCAGCTAAGCTTCAATTTTTTGGAGATAATGAAAAGGTTCTAGGAGAAACAAGCAGTGATGTAGCTCGCTACATATCCAGAGCAAAAGACGCCGAGCTTTATGGTAAATTATTATTATTCTAATTATTATAAATACTGAGAGCTATTCACATCATTTTCATTTCACAATATATTGCATCTTGGTTCATATAGGTAGCAATGATCCCTTTGAACGAACAGAAGTTGATCATTGGCTCACATATGCTGAAAAACCTTACAATAAGGTATACAAAGTAGAAGATGCTCTTCTTTATCTGGACCGTGCATTAACGCCTAGAACATGGCTTGTAGCTAAACACTTGACCATTGCTGACATTTGTGTATTCTCAAGAATAAATTCTGAAGAAGATAGCGAAGCTCTTAAAGAAAAATATCCTAACTTGTACAGATGGTACAAGCAAATGCTCTCTTTGCCAGAAGTTCAAAAAGTCTTGACACTGGTTTCGAAGAACAGGACCAAAGATCCCAAAGGTGCTGTTAATAAAAGGAATGCAGCAACTGCAAAAGAGGCTGGCAAAAGGAAACAAGAAGGAAAGTTCATTGAATTGCCTGGGGCTGAAATGGGAAAAGTCATTGTTCGTTTCCCTCCTGAAGCTAGTGGATTCTTGCACATTGGACATGCCAAAGCAGCACTTTTGAATCAGTACTATGCAGAAAATTTCCAAGGTCAATTAATTATGAGATTTGACGATACAAATCCTGCCAAAGAGAATGTGGAATTTGAACAAGCTATTTTGGAAGATCTCAAAATGCTTCAAGTCAAGTATGATCGTTTTACACATTCATCTGATTACTTTGATTTGATGTTGGAATACTGCGAGAAACTACTCAAAGAAGGCAAAGCTTATGTTGATGATACTCCAGCTTTACAAATGAAGGAACAAAGGGATCAAAAATTGCCATCTGCCAACAGAGATAATTGTAAGTACACCGACGTTTAAAATGTAAAACTAAATATATAAACAATTCAGTTTATTTATATTTATGATTTGTATAGCTGTAGAGAAAAACTTATCTCTTTGGAAAGAAATGATACAGGGTACTTCTAAAGGACAAGAATGCTGTGTGAGAGCAAAGATTGATTACCAATCACCAAATGGTTGCATGCGCGACCCTACCATTTACAGATGTAAACCTGAACCTCATCCAAGAACTGGCACTAAATATAAGTAAATATTACTTAAAAAATGTATAATAGTGTAGAATGTGTAATAGAGCTATAACTAAACTAATATAAAAACGATCTCTATGATTTTAGGGTGTATCCTACATACGATTTCGCATGCCCAATTGTCGACGCGATCGAGAATGTCACTCACACTTTAAGAACGACCGAATATCACGACAGAGATGATCAGTTCTACTGGTTCATAGAAGCTCTGAATCTTAGACGGCCTTACATTTGGGAGTATTCACGACTAAACATGACCAATACAGTACTGTCTAAGCGTAAATTAACGTGGTTCGTTGCTGAAGGTTTAGTCGACGGTTGGGACGATCCTCGTTTCCCAACAGTTCGAGGTATCTTACGAAGAGGCATGACAGTCGAAGGTCTGAAACAGTTCATCATTGCTCAAGGTAGTTCGCGATCTGTAGTTTTCATGGAATGGGACAAAATCTGGGCTTTCAATAAGAAAGTTATTGACCCGGTTGCTATTAGGTATCATATCGTACATTTTCATTAAATGCATTAAAATATTTCAGTTATATAATATGTAAATTTCATATTTTAGGTACACAGCTTTAACTTCTGGCGATACTATTAAAGTAAACGTAAAAGGCGTCAAAGAAGGCTATTTGACAGTCGCAAATCACCCAAAAGATCCGGCTATAGGAACAAAACAAGTACGAATTGGTCCGACTATCCTTATAGAGGAAGAAGATGCTGAAGCTTTGAAAGAAGGACAAAATGCTACATTCATCAATTGGGGCAATTTGCTGATCGAAAAAATTCGAAAAGAGAATGGAAAAGTCATTGAAGTTGATGCTTCTTTAAATCTAGATAACAAAGATTATAAAAATACTCTGAAACTGACGTGGATTGCGGCAGATAATCCAGAATTAGTAGAAAAAACACCAAATGCAACAACGATTCCTTGCTACACGGTTTACTTTGACCATATCATTACAAAGCCAGTTTTGGGTAAAGATGACGATTTCAAAGATTTCGTTGCGAAAGATACTAGAGTAAGTACTCAAAAAACTTAATAATGTTTTCAAAATCAATTACAAATTTCTTACATAACTTTTTACCTTAGAGAGAAATCGAAATGGTTGGAGAAGCCGAACTTAGGAGAGTAAAGAAGGGTGAAATTATTCAACTGCAAAGGAAAGGATTCTTCCGTTGCGACGTTCCATATGCTGATGCAACTGCTCATTCTTCTCGCCTTCAGCCGCTAATTTTGTTCCACATACCTGATGGACACAGCAGTATTACTCTTCCTGGTGCTGCCGATAAAATTGGAACCACGGAAGTTGAAAAGGTAAAAATATTTATATTTAAAATATAAACATTTCTTATTTTTAAATTAAGAAATTAAAAAAATTTTCTCCTTTTTTGCAAACATCGCAAAATAAAAAGCAGTTGCATTTTCACATATGATTGCATAATATAGTTGTGTTGAATCAGATTTTTTTTTGAAAATCAATTACAATGCACTCAGGATAATCATTTCTCCCACTCTGGCTTCAATACACGTTGCATTCAACCCGATTCCTTCTCCCCCTCCTCTCTCTCTCGGTAGAGGAAGAGGAACGTATTATACTTTCCTTGCCGCTCTTTCCCAATGGTTCTCCAACCGCATGTAAACGCTGACTTCCCAGACAGTGTTCGTCACAGCCATATGCTATACTTGCATAAAAAATTTAGTCTTTTCTATTAAAAAAAGTTGAGTTAAATTTATTTAATGTATGTAAATCGGTTAAATCGTTAATCTTCTTTATGCGTTTTTTCTTAGTTCAAATATTTGGGTTCAACAACACGTAATAATTAATGAATTATTATTGAAGTGGCTTTATATTTTATTACTAATATTGTTATTACTAATAATTCTTTCAGGAAACTAAAGCCGACGGATCAGCTGCCGAATTATACGAACAAGTAACAGCTCAAGGAAAGAAAGTGCGGGATTTAAAGACTGCCAAAGCAGATAAGGCTGCTATTGACGCTGAAGTCAAAGCTCTATTAAGCCTGAAAGCAAAGTACAAATCTGTCACGGGTGAAGATTACAAACCCGATTCACCACCTGTCGCCAAAATTGCACCAGCGGTCAGTATATTCTTATTAAATTTTTTTTTTTCGCTGGATATATATGCATTTTTTCGCGATGACTTGGAAACTAAGTTGTCCATTAATCTAAAATTGTTATGGTAGCAACTATGTCTGCCTTCTATGTGAAGGAAATGTATAACCAATATCTAAAGTTGCCCATTTAAGGTTTTAGACAAGTGGTTGCCGTCTGTATTTTTTAAATTTTTTGTTTCCAATCGATTTTTAGCCAGCTCATCACGACGCGTCACCTGAAAAGCTGAACGAAGCAATTATTGCTCAAGGCAATAAGGTGAGGGATCTTAAAGCTGCTAAAGCGGATAAAGCACATATTGATTGCGAAGTCAAGGACCTTTTGAGTCTTAAACAGAAGTACAAGTCGGTCACAGGGCAGGATTGGAAGCCAAACGCTACTCCACCAGTTCAGAAAAGCGCACCTGTGGTATGGATTGCTAATTTGTCTTCTATTTAAAAAGAAATCTGTAATTTTTTCGGAGTTTCATTGCGAAAATTCTTTTAGACATCTAGCACCGCCGATTCAGCTGCTAAAATAAATCAGGATATTGTAGCTCAAGGCAATAAAGTCAGAGATCTTAAAGCTGCTAAAGCAGATAAAGCAACAATCGATGCAGAAGTAAAAGCTCTTTTGAGTCTGAAGGCTAAGTACAAGACTGCCACTGGTCAGGATTGGAAACCAAACGCCGCTCCACCAGCTCAAGAAAGTGCAGCTGCGGTATGAACTGCTCATTTTTCTTCTGTTTAAAAAAAATCTTCAATTTCTTCCGTTTTCATTATATAACAATTATTTTAGCCTTCCAACAAGGACGATTCAGCTGCTAAAATAAATGAAGAAATTGTATCTCAAGGTAATAAAGTAAGAGATCTTAAAGCTGCCAAAGCTGATAAAACAACAATCGATGCAGCAGTCAAAAGTCTCTTAAGTCTGAAGGCTAAATACAAAACTGCTACTGGTCAGGATTGGAAGCCAAACGCCGCTCCAGCAGTCAGTACTCTATATAATTTCTATTTTGTCATAAAAAAATCATTATATAGCATTTTTTTCTCTGTTTTTAGGAATCAAAAGGTGCTGATTCGGCTGATAAAATAAATGAAGAAATAGTGGCTCAAGGTAACAAAGTCAGAGACTTAAAAAACGCTAAAGCTAATAAGGTTACGATAGACGCAGAAGTTAAGACCCTTCTGAGTCTCAAGGAAAAGTACAGAACATTAACGGGACAAGATTGGAAACCAAATTCTGCTCCCGTGGCAAAAAGCGAATCTTCTACAAGCTCCAATTCCCCTGCTTTATTAGCACAAGAAATAAAAAAGCAAGGTGATGTTGTAAGGGATTTGAAATCTAAGAAACCTGGTCCAGAGATTATAACTCAGGAAGTAGCAAAACTTCTCAACCTTAAAGCTGAATACAAAAGGATAACAGGCAAAGACTGGACTCCCGCATCTTGTACAGCTGAGATCACCATGCAGCACCAAAGCACCCAAGGAGGAAATGATGTAGAGCAGAAAATCATCGCTCAGGCTGATAAAGTTAGAGATTTGAAGACGAAGAAGGCTGATAAAGACACTATACAGAAGGAAGTCCAGACTCTTTTAGCTCTGAAAGCAGAATACAAAAATATCCACGGTAAAGACTACGTCCCTACATCCGGTCCTGGACGTGCTCCCCGAGAGGCTAAAAGTCAAAAATCAACACCTATTACTAAGAAACCTGAAAAAGAATCTGTAGCTGTAAGCAAGGATGGCGACAGTAGCAAGACGGGAACAAGGTTGGGTTTGGAAGCCAAGAAAAATGAAAATCTGCCAGATTGGTACTCGCAAGTCATCACGAAAGGAGAAATGATTGAGTATTACGATGTGTCAGGTTGTTATATTCTCCGTCCTTGGAGTTACTCCATTTGGGACGTTATCAAAGA
Organism: Cecidostiba fungosa; assembly: GCA_900474305.1. Taxonomy (NCBI): domain Eukaryota; kingdom Metazoa; phylum Arthropoda; class Insecta; order Hymenoptera; family Pteromalidae; genus Cecidostiba; species Cecidostiba fungosa. The sequence goes on along the minus strand of UCOJ01000779.1, from coordinate 53,807 downwards.
CTTCTTTGATGCAGAAATCAAGAAATTAGGTGTACAGAATTGCTATTTCCCCATCTTTGTTAGTAAAACAGTGCTTGAGAGAGAAAAGACCCATATTGCTGACTTCGCACCAGAAGTAGCGTGGGTAACAAAGAGTGGCGACTCCGATTTGGCCGAACATATTGCAATTCGTCCGACGTCGGAAACTGTTATGTACCCAGCGTATGCTAAATGGCTCAAGTCTTATAGGGATCTTCCACTTAAACTGAATCAATGGAATAACGTTGTGGTATGTATGTCTTTTAAAAAAAATTGACAATTTTGAATGGAATTTTTATGTTTGAAATTTGGTTGATATTTTTATTTTAGAGGTGGGAATTCAAGCATCCTCAACCATTTTTGCGTACTAGAGAGTTCTTGTGGCAGGAGGGTCACACCGCTTTTGCTACTAAAGCTGAAGCTGATGAAGAAGTACTAGTAATTTTAGACTTATATGCCAGAATTTACGAAGAATATTTGGCTATCCCAGTTGTGAAGGGTCGCAAGACTGAAAAAGAAAAGTTTGCTGGTGGTGACTATACAACAACAGTAGAGGCATTTATATCAGCAAGTGGTCGTGCTATCCAAGGTGGTACAAGTCATCATTTGGGTCAAAACTTCTCTAAAATGTTTGATATTCAAGTGGAGGGTGCTGCAGAAGGCAGTGAAAAGACTTACGTTTATCAAAATTCGTGGGGACTCACAACACGCACTATTGGAGTAATGATAATGGTTAGTAAATATTTATTTAAAAAATATGAAACAATTTACCGAAAAGTATTAACCTTACATTTTTTTTAATTTTAGGTCCATGGTGACGATAAAGGTCTCGTTCTTCCTCCTAAGGTAGCTTCTATTCAAGCTGTGATAGTTCCCTGTGGTATTACAGCGTCAATCACTCAAGCACAAAAAGATAAACTCTTAGATGAATGTAGTAAATTAGAAAAAGAACTAAATAAAGAAAATAAAATAAGAATCAAGGGAGACTATAGAGATAATTACAGCCCTGGCTGGAAATTCAATCACTGGGAATTGAAGGGGGTACCAGTGCGTATTGAATTAGGACCTAAAGATTTGGAGAAGGGACAAGTTACGTTTGTTAGAAGAGACACAGCAGAAAGGATAACTGCTAACAGGGCTGAGGCTCACGGTTTCCTTCTGAAATTACTGGATAAAATCCAGTCTAACTTATTTGACAAGTAAGAATAATTGCTACAAATTTTTCAAGTTACCATTTAAACGTGTGGCTTACATAAACAATTTTTTATAGGGCAAAGGTTGAATTGAAGGAGCACATCAAACAAACTAATGATTGGAGTGAATTCTGCTCATATCTAGACAATAAGAATCTAATTCTTGCTCCATTCTGTGGCAGGATTGAATGTGAAGATAAAATAAAGGCTGATAGTGTTAGGTATGATTAATACATTAACTTGAAAGCTATAATTCAATAGCAACTATTAAATAATGATTATTATAATTTTAGGGAGGATCCTGGTGATGATCCTAATGCACCATCGATGGGTGCAAAGAGCTTGTGCATACCATTTAATCAACCAGATGGAAGTGCTGAGCAAATTAGCAAATTAAAATGCATCCACACTGCATGCCAGGAGAAACCAAAGTTTTATACTCTGTTTGGCCGCAGTTATTAAAAATAGTACGATTTATTTCTTGTTGGCTTTTAATACAGTTGAAGAACTTATTTAAATTTCCAAATTTTTACGTCATCCTTTATAGAAATGTATATTACGAAATAAACTATTTATTTTATAAATAAAATTTTTAATAATAATTAATATTTTATTATTTCACCTCCTATTTTTATAAATTTTCCATTTATGTATTCATGCAAGGAAAAATGAATATTATTTGTGTGAATTTGATATAATATATGATACTTACACATGCGATGTACTGACATCAATATACCTTATATTATAGTAGCATTATCTTCTGCTACATACAGTAACAGCGTTGCACGCACCAAGCGGACTTCATCAGATGGTCGTTGGTCGACTTGAAGCTTGTGGACGCAGAAAACTACGTTATTACAATTTATTACGGTGCCTTCACAGCTTAGAGAAGATTCAAACAGTGATTAATTCATTTTACTCTTTGAGAACTTAAAACGTATTGAGAATACCGGGTGATGACACAATTACAGACGTAGTCTGAAAAAAGAAGAAGCACGCGCCGGGCGCTGTGGCTGTATAAAATTTTGTAGATTAGGTTAGGTGAGGGCACACGTGTTTTTGTTGTACAGTTTTCGGTGTTATTACCTTCAAAATGGAAAAAACAAATAAAAAGAAGCCTCGTGTTATTATGGAAGAATATGGCATACCTAATGTAAGTTAAATTTATTTAATAGTTTGTTAAAGAAAAAATTATTGTAAATAAATCACGTTTATCTTTGTATTTAGGCCTTTGAATTTGCTAACCTATTACATTTACAAGAAGATTGGACTATTGACAAATTTAAAAAGGTAATAAAAAATTGGATGCGTTTTAATAAAATATATTAGTCAGCACATGATTTTCAAATTAATAATGTAATTAAAATTAATTTTTATTTAAGGCATTCCAAATAAAAATTGTTAGTGAAAGTGAAAACAAATATGAACTAGAATTTGACATAATAGGATGCTCCGCTGCTTTGGCTAACGCATATCGTAGAATTATGTTAAGTGAAGTGCCATCAATGGCAATAGAGAAAGTATATATGATTAATAATACTAGTTTGATTCAGGATGAAGTACTCGCACATAGGTAATAAACATTTTTTTGTAAAATTTTATTTGATAATGACTGAGTTTTTAAATTTAATCCTATTATTATAGATTAGGACTATTGCCATTAAAAGCAGATCCAAGATTATTTGAATATCCATCAAAGACAACTGCAGATGAAGAAGAAGTCAGCGATCAAGATACACTACGATATGAACTCAAAGCAATATGTAAATGGAATCCCCATGCACACAAAGATTCGAGAAGGCCAGATGACATTTACTGTGGTAACAATGGTGAGTTGTAATTAGATGAAGTGTAGAATATTAAATACAAAATTACTTAACATTGCAATAATTGATAATGTAAATAATCTGCAGTTTATAGTAAAGATATTAAGTGGAATCCTATTGGGAGGCAAAATGAATTATATCCTGATGGAGAAAAGCAGTTTGGTATGATAGCGGATGATATTTTGATATGCAAAATGAGGCCAAACCAAGAAATTCATGCATATATGCATGCTGTAAAAGGTATTGGCAAGGACCATGCCAAATTTTCTCCAGTTGGTATGTTTAAAACATGTGATGGTTATATAACTGGAATTGTTCATTCTGCAATCTACTAACATTTTGACTTTTAGCTACTGCCACATATAGGCTTTTACCAGACATTCAAATTGTAAAGCCAGTAAGAGGAGAAGCAGCTGAAAGGTTTAAAAGTTGTTTTAGTCCTGGAGTGATAGAAATAGTAGAAACAACAAAAGGTAAAGAAGCAAGAGTTAAAAATGCACGATATGATAGCTGTTCAAGAAATGTTTTTCGCCATGATGATTTGAAGGATTGCGTACAATTAGGAAGAGTACCTGATCATTTTATTTGTAAGAATATCAGTTCTAAAAATATAAATCAAATAAGCAAAATTTCAACAAAATGACTAATTCAACTGTTCTTTTTTTTCAGTTACTGTTGAATCGGTGGGTGCTTTACCATCTTCGGTTTTGTTTATAGAGGCTGTTAAAGTATTAAAAGAAAAGTGTAAAACGTTCATGGAAGAGTTGAAAACAATTGATTGATTCAAAAAATATTTAGTTTTTAATTTTATACAAAAGTTTATAAATAAAGATATATTTATAATACAGTCTGCTAACAGTTCTTTTCGTACCTTCGGACCTTTAATTTTGCTATTGTCGTCGATAATCATTTATATGAATACAAATGATGAAGCAAGTTTTTAAACAAGCGCGGGAAATTAATGTTAAACATCAGCGCCAACGTTTCATGATCTAGCCGTCAATTTACGCGCGTAAACTCCATCCACCGCGCGGATGGTGCACGTAAAGTTGGTTGTGCACATCATGCAGTTCGTAAACAGTTTGTTTATTTGTATTAAGTAGACAATAATTGTAAATATAAAGTTTTTTATTTGAAAACAAATTTTACCTTATTAAATCAAAATGTCTGTAAACACGGGAAAATATTACCGTGACAAATCGGACGATAAGAAAAAGTTTACGTCAGATGGAGGTTTTCCAAGGTTAGAGTATTTTTATTTTTATTATATTGAAATTAATACTTCTGTTGCTAAATGGTAAAAAGAAGTATTAAACAATTTTATTGTTATATTCCACAGAGAGAATACTGCTGAAGGCAGGTTGAATCAAGTGAAAGAAAATATTAAAGTCGATGCTCTCTATGGCTTTCACAGAGTTACAGATGTCAGAGAAAGAATTGGATTTCTTATTAATATGCAAATAGTAATTCATTTTTTCAATTGTGTATTAATATGATAATTGATTAATGATGGTTATATAAAACAGCTTTAACTTTGAAATATTTATTTTTTTAGACAGACATTGTTGAAGATGACAAACAATTGGTCACTGGTGTTGACTACTATTTTCTTCAAGAAGACTGTACTAGGTTTAAAGTTTCTTTACCTTATCATCCATATTTTTATATACTGTGTCGAGATGGTTCAAATCAAGAGGTGATAACGTTTCTTCTAAAAAAGTTCAGTGGCTTTCTGCTCAAGGTAGAGATTGTGACAAAAGAAGATCTTGATTTGGTAAGTTGATTGAAGTAGCACGGTACTTGAAAAAATTATTTTAAAAAATAATTGAAAGAATTAATCATATAAAATGAATTATTTAATTTTGTAGCCCAATCATTTAACTGGTTTAAAAAGGGATTATTTAAAACTTTCCTTTACTAATTCTGTGAACATGACAAAAGTGAGAAGAGATATTATGAGTGCAGTAAGAAGCAATAAAGAACGTGAAAAAAGTAATACACATTATTCAAAATTATTAGCTGAAGCCTTTAGTCATCACGAACAGGATCGCAGAAAAATTATTGATCATATGGATAATATTCTTGACATAAGGTAAAAATAATATTTTATTAGCAACATATTATGTATATACATATCTTTTACTGAGGGTGATTTATTTCAAGTACACACTTTTACTTTTATAGAGAGCATGATGTTCCTCACCATGTAAGAGTTTCAATAGATTTGAAGATTTTTGTTGGTTCGTGGTACTCAATAAAAAGTCGAGGATCGCAGGAGCCACCTATTATTACTGCAAGGCCTGATATTGTTGAGCCACCTGAACCTGTCGTTCTAGCTTATGATATTGAAACGACAAAATTGCCACTCAAGTTTCCTGATGCAAACACAGATCAAATTATGATGATATCTTACATGTTGGATGGACAGGTATGTCAATTTAAAATTTTATAATAGCCGGTATATGAAAACCACATTATTTTGACTATCAATACACTTTCTTGAAATTACAGGGTTTCCTAATAAATAATAGAGAAATCATATCTGCTGATGTGGAGGATTTCGAATTTACTCCTAAACCTGAATTCGAAGGTTTTTTCACAGTTTGGAACGAAGTAAACGAAAAAGCAGTCCTAAATAAATTTTTCAATCACATCAATGAAGTCAAACCCCACATATTCGTTACCTATAACGGCGATTTCTTTGATTGGCCATTCGTAGAAACGAGGGCTGAAATTCACGGCATGAACATGAAGGATAGAATTGGCTTCGCAAAAAATAAAGACGGTATATACGCTTGCAGAGCGGCTATGCATTTAGATTGTCTTTGCTGGGTAAAACGAGACTCTTACCTCCCTGTAGGATCTCAGAGTTTGAAAGCCGTGGCTAAAGCTAAACTTAGATACAATCCTGTTGAACTGGGTAAAACATTTTTTACACATTCTAGTTCACATAAAATCGTGTAAAATATCCCGTAGTACAAACATTTAACATGTAATTCATTGATTTCTTAGATCCCGAGGAAATGTGCAAATTAGCCGCAGAACAACCAGAGGTAATGTGCAGTTACTCAGTTTCGGATGCTGTTGCGACGTTCTATCTCTACCAAAAGTACGTTCATCCTTTCATCTTTGCCTTGTGCACCATCATCCCCATGCAACCGGATGAGGTGTTGAGGAAAGGCTCGGGTACACTTTGTGAGTCTCTGTTGATGGTCGAAGCTTATCGGGCAAACGTTATCTATCCCAACAAACAGGAGGCCGAATTTACAAAATTCACCACGGATGGCCACTTATTGGATATTGAGACATACGTCGGTGGTCACGTCGAGGCGCTCGAATCTGGAGTTTTCAGGGCGGACATCCCTTATCGATTTAAAATCGTACCAAGTGCTGTAGATCAATTGATTGCCGGGGTGGAAAAGGCTTTGAAACATGCAATAGAGGAAGAAGAAAAGGTTCCCCTAGCAGACGTTACGAATTTTGACGAAGTCGTCGATGAAATCAAAGGTAAGAGTCTTCTTTGACAATACAAACATGCGGGATCGAATTCAAAATATCAAGAAAAATATCTATCTCACAGGAAAACTTGAATCTCTTCGAGCCCAACCACTGCGAACGGAGAAGCCTATAATCTACCATTTGGACGTAGGCGCCATGTATCCCAACATCATCCTCACAAATCGTCTGCAGCCTTATGCGATGGTCGACGAATCGATCTGTGCGGCCTGTGATTACAACAAGCCAGGTGCCGTGTGTCAACGCAACATGGAGTGGATGTGGCGAGGCGAGTATCTCAAAGCCACCGCTGGCGAGTATCAACGCACGCAGCAACAACTCGAGATGGAAAAGTTTCCGCCTCTGATACCTGGTGGTAAACACCGGGCATTCCATGAATTGAGTAAGCAGGAACAAGCGGCTATTGAAAAGAAACGGTTATCCGAATACTGCAGGCGCACGTACAAGAAGGTCAAGGAGACCAGGACAGAAGTACGCACACAGACCATCTGCGAGAAAGAGAATTCTTTCTACGTGGACACAGTGAGGGCATTCAGAGATCGGAGGTACGAGTACAAAGGCATGACGAAGAAGGCGAAAGCGCAGGTGAGAATTTGATTGAGGAAATAATGCTATGCATACCTCTTCATTTTATGCATGGTAACTAATTTATCAAACTCTAACAGGTGGCTCAAGCCATTGCGAACAATGACGCAGCAGCGATCAAGTCAGCCAAGAACCTTGAGATTCTCTACGATTCCCTGCAGTTGGCTCACAAGTGTATCCTAAACTCCTTCTACGGTTATGTCATGCGAAAAGGTTCACGATGGTTCAGTATGGAGATGGGCGGTATTGTGTGCTACACTGGTGCGCACATCATCATGAGAGCTCGGGAGATCATTGAACAGGTGGGCAGGCCGTTGGAACTGGATACCGACGGTATCTGGTGTATATTGCCTGGCTCCTTTCCCGACAATGTTGTTGTAAAGCTGAATAATCCCAAGAAACCGAAGATGGTCGTGTCATATCCAAATGCAGTGCTAAACTTTATGGTCAAAGATCTGTTCACTAACGATCAATACCACGAACTCGTCGATCCTGTCAGTCGTGAGTACAAGATTCGCAGTGAGAACTCGATCTTCTTCGAGGTCGACGGTCCGTATCTAGCTATGGTCCTACCTGCGGCAAAAGAAGAAGGCAAAAAGCTGAAGAAAAGGTATGCCGTTTTCAATTTCGACGGATCGCTAGCCGAACTCAAAGGTTTCGAGGTAAAGAGAAGAGGTGAATTGAGACTCATCAAAATCTTCCAGTCTTCCGTTTTTGAGGCTTTCTTGAAAGGAACAACTCTGGAGGAGTGTTACGCATCGGTAGCTAAGGTCGCAAATTACTGGCTGGACGTGCTGTATAGCAAGGGTAGCAATCTACCGGATGCTGAGCTATTCGATCTAATCTCGGAGAACAAGTCGATGTCGAAAAAGCTGGACGAGTACGGTGCACAAAAGTCCACCTCAATATCGACGGCAAAACGTTTGGCTGAGTTTCTCGGTGACGAGATGGTAAAGGATGCCGGTCTGGCCTGTCAGTACATCATTTCGAAGAAGCCCTTGGGTTCCCCTGTTACCGAAAGAGCCATACCCTTAGCTATATTTCAATCGGATCCCAGCGTCGCAAGGCACTACTTGAGACGCTGGCTCAAAGATCCGAGCATACAGGAAATCGAGATCCGCGAGATTCTTGACTGGAAGTACTATATCGAACGTTTGGGTAGCGCTATTCAAAAGATCATCACTATCCCGGCTGCGATGCAGGGTCTGGCAAATCCGGTACCACGTGTTCAACATCCAGACTGGCTGCACAAGAAGATGTTGGAGAAGACTGACGGTAGGAAGCAACGCAAGATCACAGATATTTTCCAAGTCGATGAGAATTATAAAGCTAATCAGAACAACGAAGATGATGATACCGGATCAGATACGGATGGCGATAAAACAGCCGATTCCGTACCCGATATGGAAGACTTTGGTAATGAAGGGGGCTCTAATAAGCACAGAGGTGTGGTAGCTACCGTTACAAAAAGGAAGAGGACATTTTCGGACGAAGAAGAAGAAGCTCCCAAAGAGAATACCTTACTCACGGATAATTGGAGGAAGGTTTTGGGCAACCCTCCTCCAATGGGTGAAACTGCGGTAAGTAATGTCTATAGATCATCTTTAACTTTTGAAATATAATATATATACAAATATTATATCTTTTTTCTTATATGGTTTATAATTGCTTAGGAGGAGAGAAGAGCCTGGCTAGAGTTTCACAAAGAAAAGTGGAAGTATCAGGCAAAGCAAAGAGCAGAAAGAAAGAAACAAGGCGCTACTAAACGTAAGAGGTTCGATAACAATCCACATACTGCTGGCCCTGCGAGGCCTCACAAAAATCCTACTTCAAACTTGCTAGGCGGATTTCTACAACGCGCTCAACAAAAGCTATTGGAAACCCCGTGGCAAATTATTCAAGTAACTGATATTTTTGATACGAAAAACGAATGTTATCAAGGTGATTTTTTGTTAATAACTGCATTTTGTACGCAGGTGTACGAGACAAATGAACCAGGACTCTTTCGACTATGGGTTTTGGTCGATAAAGAACTTCATCACCTGCGGTTGACCGTCCCAAGAATATTTTATGTTAATATTCGAAACGAGAGAAAAGAGTCTGAAGCTAATTGGTGGAAGAAATGTCACAAAACGCTACCGCGTTCTCGTCCAGTATATCATTTGTATCGATATTCAGTACCTGAAGAATACTTTAAAACACATAGCCAGTAAGTTTTCAAATAATTTATGCATACTCCAAATATTCAAAAAACTAATGTATGCATTATATTTCCAGAACTTTAATGAATGACTTGATAGATCCAGATATCGAAGGAATTTACGAAACACAAATGTCTCTCGAATTTCGTGCAATAATGCAGCTCGGTTGCGTATGTACTGTCGACAAACAAGCCGCTCAATATTTGAGAGATGGTTCTGATAATTTTCATTTGGATCAATTGGTTTACAGAAGTATTGCTTCTCAACCTTATCTGCGAAATGTACTTATATTGTTTGTAAATTTCTACACTTTATAATATTCATAACTAATCTAAATGTAAATTTTCTAGGCCAAGGAACTTAATAAAATATTCCTTTACCATCATTGGTCTGCCAGTAGCAATTATCGAAGAGCGATGTGGAGTTTGTTTTTGACAGCGACCAAAACGTGTTATATATTTGTATTGGATACAGTGAGAACAGATCGCATGCCCAATATGAATACTCTTTACAATGCGGAAAAAAGCAAAGCGTAAGAAAAATTTGTTTTAACACATGTTCGGAAATCTTTATCAACTAACATGTCCGTTTATTGTAGAATCGAAATGAATGAAATTGAAAGCATGGATTCGATACCAGAATCAATGACATTCCACATAAAAGTAGAGACGGATATTAAAGTTATATACACGCAACTACAAAATGCTTTAAAAAATTATAAGAATGAAGCTAGAGGTGGAACAATACTCATACTCCAAACGCCTATAGGTAAATATTCATCATTTAAAATTCAATATTTACGATATCTTTTAAATACATGCACAATTCTTGTTTGTAGCAACGTCGACCTTGACTAACAAAATGCCGTATCTGAACGAATTCCCACTTGTAAAAGCTCACATACAAGATTTGGATAATCTGTATGATACCTTGGACTGGCAAAGGACTGGATCCAAAATCCTACTTCGACATTATTTCAAGAGTGAAGATGTACTCAAGCAATTAATCGAACAAGCTCGTTACTTCTATGCCCCTGTGGGAAATTTACCACCCGATGTTGTTATATTTGGAGCTGATTTGTTCTACGCTCGACATTTACAGAAAGCTAATTTTGTTCTATGGTGGTCACCGACCGAAAAGCCAGACTTTGGAGGAAGTGAAAATGACGACAGCAGGTAATTTAGATATTTTTAATATTTGTTATTATTGAATATAATCAATAATTTTGTAAATTTGTTTAAGGCTGTTGACAGATTTTGAAGAAAGTTCCGGCTGTTTAAAGAATAACGCTGGCGTTTATTCTAACGTTTGTTTTGAACTAGATGTCATAAGTTTAGCTGTTACTGCATTAGTGCAAGCGAATCACATCAATGATATAGACGGTACAAGTTCTTACGTAGCTTTTCACAACGCTCAACAAACGTCATTACAGGTAAATAACTTTATTTAATTTTAATTCTTAAGTTTTTAATACATAACTAATTATTGAAGTGGATTTATTTTAGGACATGGTCACGAATGACGGATCAGCACCTTCGATACCTTCTTACGATGAAACTGCATTATGTGGACCAGCGTTCCGAATTTTAAGACTGATGGTCGCAACTTGGTTAAAAGAAGTGAGCAGCTTTAAAAATCCATTTGCCGACTTCCTACTCGTTCATTTTTATAGGTATGCTGCAATTCTTATTTATTTTATGCAAAATCAAAAAGGTCAGCAAGTTACTTATTAATTTTGAATGTATTCAAACAGGTGGCTACGCTCTCCTACGTCTTTTCTTTACGATCCTGCCCTACGACGTACTTTACACAATTATTCGAAAAAATTGTTTGTACAGTTGGTGTCAGAACTTCAAAGACTAGGTGCGACGATAATATTTGCAGATTTTACAAAAATTATTTTATGTACGAAAAAGAGAGTAACAGAAGATGCATATGGCTATACGCAATTCATCATACAGTCAATATTAAACAAAGAAATCTTTCATAGTATTCATTTTGATGTTCGCAATTGCTGGGAATATCTCATATGGTTGGATCTAGTGAGTATACAAATATTATTTACATTATAATAGCTGTATAATTTTATTATTTTACTTAAACACCGTCCCTTTCAAGTCTAATCATGCCGGAGTAAAAAAATGCTTGCCAAATGAAGAAAATACCCAAGAATCAGATGACGATGATCAGGTGACACATATGACCTACTGAAATTCTTTTAAACTTTGTTTTATAAACCCTATGTTATAAACGTTTTTATTATTTGAATTGTAGATAGAATTTATCATGAATTGGAGCATGATAGATTACATACCTATAGAGATATGTCAAGTTACTTTTACGAAAACGATTTCTGGCTATTATGGTAATATTTACACAGAACTCCAAAGTAAAAAACCAGAGAAAGTAGCTGAATATGCTAAAAAACTTGTATCAGGTGATATGTCACAAAAACTTTTCCAGTATGTATCATTAATATTTATTTTTAGTAATGATTTGTCTACAATTTGCCACATAATCTTATTCATTGCTAATCCACAGATATGTACAATCTATTCATAAAAAATTCCCAGAAAAAGTTTTAACTGTAGAAGAGTATCCCCACCTTGATTTTGAAAATAATTCTACAAAAATAACTATAAATCCTGCTCTAGAACTATCGAAAGCTATATGCAAAGTATGTCTTTTATACATTTAATTAATTTATGTACATACCTTCAACTAAAATTTTCAGAAAATAAAAAAAAAATTATTTTTTTAAGGTTCTATCTTTAGATTCTCAAATAGAAGAGGAAGTTGGAAATTTACATAGAAATTTATTAAGACTTATAGATGTTGGAGCTTTCAGTGATAAAGCGGAATGGAAAGATCCTTGCATATCATTTATTTTGCCAGAAGTATTATGTGAAAATTGCAATCACGTGAGAGATATCGATCTATGTAAAGATACTTTTCAAGATATTGAAGACAACAAGTAATTATTACAACTGCATATTCGTTATCAATTTCATGACTCAAAAGTTTAATATTAATTTCCTTTCCAGACATGTGTGGAAATGCCCTAATTGTGAACTGACATACGACAATAATCAGATAGAGTTTTCTCTCCTAGACACTTTAAATCGTAAAAGCATGGCCTATATTATTCAAGATGTACAGTGTTTAAAATGTTCTGAAGTTAAACAAGATAATATAGCAGCTCGTTGTTCATGTTCAGGCTTCTTCAAAACTTTATTACCAAGAGAGAATTTTATGAGAACATTGAAGATATTCCGAATGATATCTACAAAGTGTCAGATGCCTATTCTAGCAGAGAGTATTCAATTCATGCTGACCAATGTAAATTAATTAAATAGTTAGTTAATAAATTAATTATTTTTGTATAAATGAAATAAATTAGGAATGTAGGATAAAAATAGATTGAGATCAGTACTTTTAACCTTAACAATTAATTTTTATTCTATACCTTTGTAAGAATTACACGTAACGGAATTTATTGGTTTGCTTGGGTGTGAGATGTTTCAACTTTGGGTTCTGAAACAAACAAAATCGCCATTTAGTTACTGATATCTTTGCCTGCTTGTGATAAAAAATTTTATTTTCTCACCTGGGAAAGAGAATTTGGGGAAAGAAGTCATGTCGACTCCTTCACCACCGCCATACTGCTTAGCTAGTTTTTCGTACTCTGCCTTGAGTTCCTTTTGGATTTCAGGAGACTTTTCAAGTTTGCCTCCACTGTAGTGAGAGAAAGAAAAATCAATACATAGTTATTCATAATTCAGGGTTATGAATAATTTGTTGCTTGAATAGATTAAGCTTCAGAATTCACAACGTCATTGAAATAAATAATTAGTTTCGAAGAATATAAGAGCTAGTTACTGTCGGAAAATGTAAAACTTACGAGCTTTTGCTCTTGTATTCCCTGATTTTATCAAGGAACAATTGCTGGATCGGGTCGGAAGCCTTCTGCAGAGCCGGAGCAGCAACTCCGAAGTTTCGCTTCAGAAGCTTTGGAACTGATGCGACAATGCGTTGTGACAGCATTTTGTTGTTTTAGCGACCTGCAAAACGAATATTATGTGAAAAAATAAAACTTTTGTCTGTTACATAACGACATATAGCGATTTATGCGCGACTTGATCCAATGATCTTTAGAGGTTAAAAATGTTTTGAACTTGGAAGCTCTTTATTGAAACACTAATCATAATAAACTTTATGCAAAAAGTATGAACGTGAAACTTTTGTAACTGTCAAGTAGTTTGAGTACGTACAAATGTTTGATGTTATTGATGAAATAAGCGAAAAATGTAAACTAAAAACACTTACGACTCGTTCTTCGATTTCGTCAAAATCAGCTGGCTGCTAGAGTGAAGGAACGAACTTACCTAGATTTGCAAGTGGCGGCCATGCCAACGGAACTTGGCTTTCAGCGCCCTCTCTACACATCCGGTGGAATTAATTTCGAAAAATAATATTCTTATGAAGAATAACTGCATCAATAATAATAATAAAAGTGACACTGATCTTTTTCAAATCGTGCATGCAAAAATATTTTTATAATAATTATTCAGCCGAATTGCATAATAGAATTTATAATGCACGAAATATTTCACAAAAGACAAATTCATGAAACTGTTTTTATATTATTAAAAATTATAGCCACGATTGTAAAAAGAAACCAAATAATCTCACGAGAGTATAGAGCAAGAAACTTTAAAAAAAAAACTCTCAGCCACGAATCTCACCCGTAACCCAGAGAAAAATCTCAGAAGCCTCTAAAAATTCAGAAAAGCATATATGCCTCGTCATCGCACCCCCGCGCTGAGCCTTCAAAAAACACACACACAGTCAATCCTTCAAACAGCCGCCCATTTCCCAAAAGGAACTTTTGTATATACCAACATATAGCCCATGAAGCAGGTATACGTATATCCTTCATTCCAAATTCACGAGGCGTTCGCGTCTCTCTTCCCTCGTGCACACGTGCAGTGGCTACGGCGCACATACGAGATGCGTCCCTCGCGCGTCATAAGGGCTGCTGCAAACTCCTCGGAATAGATATATCCGAGGCGTTGATTTTTTTTTTTAAAGCTGTTTCGCATGTTGACAAGTGTATAGGTTTCATTGATAGGCCGAACGCGACTCGAGCGCGTATCGACGACTTGTTTAATTGGTCATTTACACGATCGTCTGCTGCGAGAGGAAGTCGTGTTTATTTCGTTTTAGTATAGTAGGAAAAAATAATGTACTCTTGACTATTTTTTTGTCTCGTTTCTGCTTTGATTTATGGAACGAAAATACTTACAGGGTGTATGAAAGGATTTTTAAGAAGAAAAAGGAGTCTTCGTGTGTATTTACATATTTGGCGTAATGTGTGTATATATTTATATGTATATGTTATAGACATGCGTGAGAAACTTATGCAAATACACTTTTCAAAATATGCTCGCTCGACCAGAATTTTAAAGAGCGTGATTTTCGAGCGACGCTGCAGCAGCTGTTGATTTTTACACTTGCAAATTTTAAATCTGCTTTCCAAATTTCGCAGCCGCGCAAGTGTCGCTTTTTACATTACAAAAATGTTGGGAAAACTTCTCAAACCTTAGTAGATCTTTTAATATTCAAAGATACTAAGAGTCAACGCAGCGAAGAACATTGCGCAAGAAATCGAAAAACCCATGTATACACAAAATCGAGCCCAGTCTCCTACAAGTATATACATACTCAGTTACTCAACGGAAATCTGGATCCTCGTCGATCTCTCTCGCGCGAGTGGGAGTCTGAAAAAACGTCGAGAAGCAAACTCGCGCGAGATGTCGCTGTGATCGTCGGCGTGCAGTGGCAAAAGAGGGAGACGCTCGGCCTATAGCTTCCCAGTAGAGCGACGAGGACAGCGCTAGAGTTTCATTCATGAAGTGCGTCTGTGGCGGCGGAGGCGTGCGGCTATAGCTGATGAGAGGCTTTGCTTGTGCCAGTGCGCTGCTGCGAGCCGAGCGAGCGAGCGACTGTTGCCCGTAGTGTGTGCAACGTTCTTTCGAGCTTTCTTCTTAATTTTCCATCTCTCGACTCTCTGTCTGCCTCTCTCTCTCTCTCCCCGCAGTTGATGTGTGTGTGTCCAGTGTGTTGTATATAGATTAATATAAGCGCGAGACATAACCGGGAGCATCCAATAGGTATATACTGCAAGCAGTTGAGCTGAAGATTATTACACTGATCTATTAGAAAAGATTCGTGCGGCGAAGGTATAAATGTGCACCGGAGCGTCAATGCCCGTTTATTTACGTGGGTGCATCACTGCGTGCCACAGCGCCGCGGACTCGAGGAGCAGCGTATAGTACTTATACAATTAGTGCCTCCGATCTTGGTTACAGCTTCCTATGTACGTTTAAACATAATACGAAGGAATTGTTATGAGAGTATCAACGCGGCGGTAGAACAGTATATATATACACGCATACCTCGACGTGCCTTGTTGTTGTTGTTGTTGTTGTTGTTCGACTTTGAAAAAGTCTAAAAAAGAAGAACGCGAAGAAGATCGGTACCTGCAGCATCATCAGCGAAGAAGAAGAAGAAGCAGAGGGACTACTGTGTCTATATAGCTATATATACTACTCGAGAGACAGAAAGAGAGAGCAAAGAGCGGGCCACTCGCAGAGAGCGAGGAGAATCGCCGGAACAGCTTCAGGTATGTATTAGACCTCTACCTACGTCCATCCCGACATTTTTTCCCACTCTCGATCGTTCTTTTAATTCTCTCTCTCTCACTCTCCTAGCGCTGGTTCTTTCACCGCTGCGCCTATATTATGCCCCGCGCGTCTCTTTCTTTTCTCTTTATCGCGACAGAAGCACACATAACCTTGAAAGGCGCGCTCGCTCCCTGTCCGATGAGATGCGGAGTTTGACTCTCCTATATACACTGATATCGCGATCGACAGACGCGCTTCTGCCGTGATCGAGGCCGCGATATCATCGTGCGCGTAATCTCGTTGGCTTTTTGCGCTGCGCACGTGTTGTACACGTCACAGGTAATAATAGATATCGAATTTGGAAGACGACGCACGTGTGTCGGCGTCGCATCATTTCTCTTTTTTCACCTCAGTGGAGAGAGAAAGAGAGCTTTGTTTGTTTGCGGGAAAGTTGGTGGGTTTGGCCAAACGATATGCGGCCAGCATAGCTAATATACAACAGATAAATCTTTGTTCGTCTAATGATTTATCTTGTGTATATACCTACATTTAGACGCAGTTGGAACATCGAAGCATCAATCTTGCGCTGCGTATTAACGACTGTATAAAAATTGGAGATAATAGTTCCCTCACTATACTATGTATTTATCTCTCGGTTTCCATAAGATAAAAAGAAACTCTTTATATGTATATACGCCGTGTGGCCAGAAAAACAATAACACGTATATATGTATATACGCGATCCATTTTACACTACAGCGAACGAGACAGTACACTTACTATATACAGCCGCCGCCGCGGGCGATAAGAGACATAACACAAATTAGTACAGAGCGCGTACATTCGCGGCCATTGAAGCAGACTGCATCAGCCAGAGGAAGCGGGGAGAGAGAGAGAGACCAGATGAATGAGTTGAATGAATCGCGGCGACTGTAGCTATGCTATATGTGTGTATACGTGCGCGCATGCATGTGACCGCGCCGCCTATATAGCCTATGTATATATAAGTGTATCTCTGTATACATATACACATGATATACGCGCGTATTAGTGCGCTTACGCGTCGAAAATAGAGTTTCGCGCGCGCGGAGACTCGTCGTGCGCGCGCGTTGGGAAAGTCTTGCGCGAGCGGTGAGTCGTGGGCGACTCTGGTGCAGCAGCAGCAGCCTATATTTGTTTTGGTTTTCATCGGCTGTTGCTATATGTTTGATACTTGGAATTTCGAAGCTCCGCTATCGTCGCTCGTATTGATAATATATATATAATTTGATTTATCTGCTCGTGTTTTACAACGCTCTAGCTGATATCGGCTTTGGCAGAAATCTTATCTCGGTGTGAAAAATTGTCGCTTTTCGTATATTATACGGCGAGCGATTGTCATGATAATCACTATTGGAATAGTTTGCGAGCTTAACGATCGAGACCTTGTTTTTTTCATCTCGACGAATCGTTTACTATAGTGTAGATAAGACCGATTTGATCTGTCTGAACAATGGATGCCGTAGCTATATCTCACGTGTGTTTACAAAAAGAACGTGACAAAAAAAAACGAACCACACCTGTTTACGTAGATCCGATCGGCGATAAATCAACACGCGGATCGGCGTTGTAAAATTAAATTGTCGAATGTTATCGTTTGAGCGATTCTTTTTTTTATCTGTTTTATTAAATGTAACGTTACGCAACAGCATATTGTCCATATACGTATAATACGCATTAATCATATTATGATTCCGATACATAGTATACACCACAGAGACGTGAGGAGCAAAATTATACGTGCGTCGATATAAATTCGATTCTTCTTATTCTTTGCTTGTGTCTCGAGGACGCGAATATTTCTTTAATGCAAATATATATAAGCACAGAGTATACCCACGATGTTGAGGAAAATCTTCTCTCTTATCGACTTTGAAATCCGAGCGTCGTCTAGACGCAATACCTCTATACCCATAATATTCAGATACGAAGCAACAATACGCCAGCAATATTCTAATTCGCGAGAGCTACCATACGTATTGATGCAAGTACTGCACTCGTTGGGGAAAAAAAGCTTTACGATGATTCACTCCAGCTGATTCATGCCGCGGCGCAGACTCGCGAGTTGTTAATTAACCGTTTTTTTCTTTTCGTGTCGTCGCATCATAAAAGTAGCCGGTGTGTATATGTATATTATGCAGCTTCTCTGGTTCCAAAAATGCTGGATTATCTTGGGTGTGTGTATCGCGTGTACAGTTTTTACGGAGGAAAGCAGCTCGACCATTGAGCAATGCAACGAGTTTCGAGTCGTCTATACGTATGTGATAAGTTTCTGTAGGATTTCGTGTTTTGAAATTTAGTGTCGTAAGTATATACAGCGAAGGCAGTCTCTGTTCTGTCCCATGAATGAGATGAACCGTTATCGATCGGAAGCCGCGGAGATGGTCTGAATGAAGTATATATATAAATCACGCGACCGTCATGCATTTTGTACTGTCGATATCGGATATCGTTTTAACAATCAAGAGGGCGTCACATAGATAGATAATAATAAAATTCGCCGGCATCGTATCAGAAGAATATAATACACATCGGGACTCAAGAAGCTCCGAGAGCTAGACCGCGGTGTCTGCGAGTTTTTTGCACTTTCTCGGTATAGCGAGCGAGCAAGCATCAGTCGGACGTATACCACTTTTAGTTAGGATCGTCAGTTCTCGCGCTGTGGCAACGTCGCGCGCGAGCATCAGCGTTTGCTCCGGATCCAGTCGGTCTCTCTCTCTCTCTCTCACTCTCTTCCATGCCCTGCACCAGCGTCAGAGGGGAGTGTATATCGGCCTTAAAGAAGGAGAAAAGGCCGGAGAAGAAGAGGGAGGGGTACAGTCGACGAGCTTTAGCTAGAAAAGCAAACGTGGTCAGGCTGAATATACGAGAGAAAGAGAGGTGGGGGTGAAGCGGTCCACACCCGCTCGCTTTTGACTTTCTTCGAGGCCGCGCAGGCTGATGCTGTTGATGCGTGTGTGAGTGTGGACCCCCTCTTTCATTCTTCTTTGACTCTCGTGTGACTTTCTGCAGCCGCTCTCGCGTGATGCTTCTTCATCTGATGATGCTTCCGACGCTCGTATATAACGTA
Source organism: Cecidostiba fungosa (assembly GCA_900474305.1). Classification (NCBI taxonomy): domain Eukaryota; kingdom Metazoa; phylum Arthropoda; class Insecta; order Hymenoptera; family Pteromalidae; genus Cecidostiba; species Cecidostiba fungosa. Next base: position 34,670 of record UCOJ01000779.1, on the reverse strand, counting down.
AAAATTTCTCGGGCCTCTCTCAGCTTTGAGATCATGAGTTATTCTCTCTGTGTTTTTGGGAGAATCTCAATGGAGAGTACGCGCGATCGACAATGCCTCAATGAAATCGTTTTTCTTCCATCGCTACAGCGAGCGTAAATATTCCCAATAAGCAGCGCTGCACTTGTCGCTCGTATATACCTATATATATTAGAGAGGAGTTGAACACACTCGACGCCAGCCGTTTATTTATAATTTACGGCTTTTCGGATCGACGCTTTTGAGCGCTATATAAGCATTCCCCCCCCCATGCGCTTTAGCTCTATACATATATACAGTTATATTTCGCTCGAATTAGGAAATCTCTCTCATCAGTCTCCGATGCTGTATTATAATGAAATTAAAGAGTCCGTGCCGCGTTAGCGCTCGCGATCAATATTCAGCGCTTTCCATTTGCTCGGTCTGAATGATGAACGAGCCCGATTGAAACATTGGAAATTCATTATGAATATATCTATGTGTAATTCGTAGATGTGAATATTACGGATCGATATTATATATGACTTTGGCAACCGATCTGTATTTTAGGGAGTGTATGTACATATTTTGTGCAGCAGCTTCAACGGGACTGGTGTGTTTCACATTGATGACTTTTTAATTTATGGCTTATTTTTCATTCACGAGAATCCGAGAGATAGATAGAGAGAGAGAAAGGAGAGACTACAGAGAGCTGATGTAAATTTAGAATTCGTGAATGGAGCGGCGACGACGTTCATTCGGAGAAATCAATTCAGCGATTCTGTCTCTCATAGAAATAACATGGGCTTCGTGCGCGAGCGTAACCGCATCGATCGAAGCGTTTATTATTTGCGGCCGAAATAGCGCACCGTTTTGTATATATTATATTGTTATTATAAATTTAACTCGCATGAATTATTCAGCCCGAGTTTTAGAAACTATCTGCATCGGGGTATATATATAAATGTAAACCGCGTACACTATAAACAGTTGGAATAATTGAACCGCAGGCCTAATCATCATCGAAAAGTAAGCTCAAAATACTTGGATGCAGAATCTCTCTCTCTCACGTCTCTCCCCGCGTGATGCGGGTGTTTCTCTCTCCAAAGGGCTCTTACATGGTATATCGCCTCCGTGCTTGATGCTGTAGATAGACCCACATCAGCGTCTCCCCTTTCTTATTATAAGTGTCCGTGGAAGACGCAATTTGAGAGCTCTCCATGAACGTCGCGGAGATGATGTGTCTGTTGTTGCATGTATACGCGACGATGCGGCGATGATGATGATGATGATGATGAGGTAATCGATGAGCGTCGGAGGGCTTGCTTTGAACAATGCGGACGGAGGAGAGAGAGAGAGAGAGCTTCGTTTGAGAAGCGCCTTTGAAATATAATGGCTCGTTTCATTTTCGGCGCCTCTTTTTCTTTCCTTCTCAGGGAGAGACCTACCCAAATGAGTCGATATTTCGGAGTAGAGGCTATGCGGTGCCTCTTTTTCCGACGAAAGATTATTTTCGAAGCGTGTATAGTTGTGTAATACGTGCAGCGCGTTACACTTGTATTATACGCTCGACAGCTAACTCTATGCGCGCGCGTGACGTTTCGGAGATTGAAATACACACGCGGGTATATTAGTTTCGCGCGCAAATGAAGTTAAAATAGAGCGATACATCTTTCAGTCACAACGAGCGAAATTATAGCCAGGAAATATACGCCATTTCTTTGAAATTATTGTGTAAAGTATATATTATACGCTTAATTAATCTTTCAAGATATGCGAGCTCTATATACCTATACCTACCTTTTAATAATTGACTCATCGCTCCCTAATACACTCTGCATCATTCACGAGTCTTTGAGAAATTCAGAGATTCCCCAAACGAACTCGCAATTTCTGCCCCAGCAACGACGACTCAGCCGCACGTTAAAATTAAAAGCTTCAGCGCAGATATAGTGTGGGCTTCGCCCACTTGCGTACAATATTTACAAAAACTCGCTGGCTTTCCGAGAACCGCGCGCGCTGCATCGGTATATAATAGAGCAGCACCTGAACCTCGTCTCTCTCTCTTTCTCCCCTTCTTATTCGGTCCCTCTTTGACCGCGCTGCACTGCACTCGTTATTTGTACAAAGAGAGCGAGAGGGTCCGGCGCGCACTGCAGTTGTTTCCTCCGAAAACACGTTCGCTCGGCTGCATATGTGTATAAGCTTGTAGCTAAAAATATAATCGCGCACTCTCCCTTCTTCGATATATTCGTATATCTCTCTCTCTCTCTTCTGCAGGCTCTGCTAATTTTGACTCTTTGCGAGAGCGAAGGGGAATTATATAGAAGCTTTGCGTCCGAGAAGGTCTTCTAAACACATGTGCGCGGCATGAGTCTCCCACACGAGCGTTTTCCAGTTATACAGTACGGTCTCGTTCGAAATCGCCTTGGAAACTTGCTGTTATTTATCGCTGGTGATACCGACTTTTGCCGGTGGTGTATTATACAACAATCCGTTATTCAAGTGCGGACATGACACGTGCTTTATTATTATCGAATCTAATTTCATGATTATTGAAGTGTTAAGTCTCCGTGAGTTATAACGATCAGTTTTCTACGAATACTGTTTTTTGATTTTAATCCAAGTCAAGTCAATGTCTTTTATACGTCAAGAATAGATAATAAATATTCTTGTCAATCGCGCTTCATTTTCATTCGAAGAAAACAAACAAAAATTATCATCGTGTCAGTCGATAGATATTTCGGCCTATGCAAGTGTGTCGCCGCTGCGCATCCGGAAAAAAAAATTCCCGCGTGCAGCTCTCGAACTTGAGCCACAAATTATGCTCCTTCCGAGTATTATAAGAGCTCGCATTCCCGGCGTTTCGTTCTGCAGACCCGATCTCTCTTCTCTCTTTTTTTCGGAAACTCCAAAAGGTCCTTCGAGGGGCGTCCTCTCTGCAGTACAGCATTATACCGCACAGCGTGCAGTACAATCTGATGGGCAAGGACGCAGTCGAGGGAAAAAAAATGCTTAAAGGAAGAGGCCCTAGATGCGCGTTTGCTTCCCTTTTTTTTGCGCCGCTTTCGTCTCGGATGGATCTTAGTGCTGTATAGCGCAGGGGTAAAGAGGGTCAAGTGCATCGCGTGGTGCTGCTGAACGATTCCGAACTGCATGAGCTTGTTTTCTCTCTTTAGGTCGAGAGGGTATAAAGCGAATCCTATTCTGGAATATCTCGGCGGCTCTGCTGGTTTTCGTCTTCCGAAGACGAACACAGGCTACTGCGCGCGCGGGGAATGACTTTACGGCGCTTGACTTTACTGTTTATGCTTCGAGGGCTTCGGCTTTTTTCTCAGCTGATTTATATATTTGTATTATTGTTATAGCAGCGCAGCCGCGTAGCTGTAAAATTTTCAATTCCCACAATGCTGCTGTAAATGTAAATTTGTCCATGTGATATAAAATAGGATTCGTGAAATTCATTTGATTTGGGGGCTATTATATTATACACAGACACAAAAAACAAGTCATTCCAAATGCAGCGGCGTGTCCGCATGCGCAGACAATGTGCGCACACATGTGCACCACCAGTCGACTGGGAAAACCCGTCCTTCGCAGCCTCCACTCGCAAGGTCCCGAAAAGCGCATCGAAATAAGCGATTCCCTCTCCAGACACACAGAAACAGCAGGCTCTCCTCTCTCTCTCCTACGCTCTTCTCTCCTGCACACACACACTTGCTCGCAAGGCGGACCGGACGGCCGTCTGCACCTACCATCTGTCGCAGCTACTCTTCTCTCTCTCTCTCCCTCTTTCTTCCTCCGGTTCCGTTCTCCGGCGTCTTCTTCCCTCGAAAAACTAGAGGCCAGGCAGCAGCAGCAGCAGCCGAGTAATCCGATCCTCGTGGAGAAAGCCTTCGGGCCCCCGCCTGCAGCCTGCGGGTCCTGCGAAGGAGTATACTATATACACACGAACGTTCCCAAACCCTTCGCTGCTGCTGCTGCGGCTGCTGCTGCAGTAGTGCATCAGGCCTTTAAAAAAGTGCATCTGCGGCGGTGCTGCAGTGATTCCTCTCTTTTCTCTCTTGGCTGTATAGCGCCAAGGCTCTGATGATCTGTTGCTGATGCTGTAGCAGTATATAAGGCTTGCTGTGGCTTCGTGTGAGAAGAAACGCCCTGACCGTGGATAAGCTTTTGTTTTTTTTTCTTCTCGTGGTCTGAGAGCCTTTTTTCTCTTTCTCTCTCGTAATATTACGACGATGCGAGGATGAGGTGGGGATAATGAGACGTGTGTGTGTGTGTGTGTGGATTTTTTAAGGATATGGGATATCTCCGTCGTGAAATGTATTTTTGGGGTCTGCGGGGGATGCGGTCGAGCTACTCGTGAGAAAATCGCTAATTTTTTCTCACGACGCGCGGTGCAGGGTTGAGGGTAATTTATTTTCGGGTACTTAACGACCGGCTGCTCCGGTGTGGTTTTTCTAATATACTAAAAGGAGACTTATGCTGATGCTGCAGCTGTCGCAAGTGTTTTTCCGAGTGAACTTTTCACACCTATTATAGGGAAAGAGAGTCGTTTGTTATCCAACGAGAGAGAGAGAGAGCCTATTTTTATTGCGCGGGGTGAAACTATTATTTTAAATACGATTGCGGCGGTAGCATCTCGAGAAAGACTCGCGTGTGGGCTTCTCGTGATTGAATTTCAAGGAGAGAGTTATTTGTTTTCTATTATCTTGTATAAATCAGAGACAAAACAGCTCGAGTCGATGCTTATATACGAGTATTAAGACGCAAAAAACATAATCTGCAATACAAATGCAGGGTAGCCGACGCATGTTAACTTATATTGAATAAAATATTATGCCTATATAGCCGACATCCGCTTATCAAAGACTTTCCTCTTTCAGATAACATGGATATGGAATCACTCTATGACTACGGCGAAGAGGAACAAGACTTTTACGAAGAAGCTCCCGGCTCAAGGAAGGGATATCCGATTGATCACAGATCCATTAAGGTATTACACACGCCAATTAAATCACTTCCCCTCTAATAATCACTGAACTACAATCTACTGATTATCTATATATCGAGAGAAATAACAGGAATACAATATCCCACGATCGTATCAATCACTGCGTCAGAGACAAAGCTGACGACGTGAGGAGAGAATCCAAAATCACGCGTCAGAAAATTCGCGTCAACATCGTGACAATGTGTGTATATATAACATATAGCTCTCGAGACGCGGCAAAAAGAGAACGAACGCTTGCACGGCGCACAATGGCCGACCGCGTTTCATTGGAACGAAGCTCGTTAAAGGATACGCAGCAGCTGCACTGCTTGACCTCATGAAAGAATTCAATTACACGAATATAAGCGCTGTAGCATCAACTATTGTAGCGTGCAGAGCCGCCGCGTATACGTATCAAGTGCTAAATAATTGAATAATCTAGAATATAGCCTAATGCCATTGTATCTTGTCTCTGATGCGAGCTGAGAGAGCAGAAGACATATGGCGTATATAGAGGAGAGGGAGAGAGAGAGAGAAGTACTGATAACGACCTCACGTATATATAGCGACGACGCTACAGCGCGCACGTATACGTATATAATACTCAATCTGCCGATTATTGCCGCTAACCGCACCGATGACAAATAAACGTAATTGCACTGCAGCCGCGCAGTGTATTTTCGCCTCGGACGTCGAACGCGATATCCTCGAGAGAGAAAGAGAGGGAGGGAGATCGTCGCGAAGGGTTCGCGAAGATTGTCGTTATCAACACCGTCTGTATTTGACGTGTATAGCATAATCTAATTTGCGCTGTTATGTTGGATTGAATTGGATCTTATAGTTTTAGTTGTCTTAAGCTATCGGAATATTATTGCTGTAGAAGAAATGTCTCGCAAGTCTATTGGTATATGCAAATTCATCGCTGTTTGTTTTTTTGTTATTGCATACGGTTAATCCTCTCGGCATATCGTATAATATTTGCTCAGACTGTTATTATAAGCTACGAACAGTATTTTTTTTTTCAAGAACTGCTGGTGTAATATTTGTAGTTTTTTTTTGCATAACAATGTTATCAATTTTAAATGATTAGTATAATCTCCAAGTTATAATTATTATTTGATTCTTAGAACCATCTCAAAATTGCGCGTGGGTTGCCTTTTGTTCGAGCGAGAAGTCTCCTCTATTTTTGTATCGCGTAGATGTAATTGATTTTCTTCGTGAAAGCAAAATGCTGATCCTATTTATAAGAGACAGTCGATAAGACGTCTTATAATTCACAAGCTAGCAATGATTTACAGTAAAAATGTAGCTCTGTAAATTTGAATGATGAAATATTCGTTCGTTGTAATATTTGCATGATTAAATTAGGAAATGTATAACTCAGTTCTACTTGAAAAAAAAAAACACAAAATTCAACTTCAACATCGCGTCATGGATGCAAAAAAGTTCATCTCGTTTCTGCGAATTAAAGTGACTAAAAAAAAGAAGAATAGCAGTAGCAAAAATAATCCATTCTCCGTATAAGTATACACATCAGGCACAGCATCAAACAATACAACGCACGCGTTTCGCTGTACAGAAACTCTCGGCTTCTGGAACTCTCTCTCCCTCCGCAGATCCCGGCTCTAAAGAGCAAGCTGCTGCAGCAGCACGTACAAAAATAAACCTTTATCGAACCAAAGCATTCCTCTCGGTCTCCCTCGCTCCTTCTGCTAAAATTACAAAAGCCACCCTTCATTCGCGAGAAAACGAGGCTTTGCTCGGTGTGTATATATATACACCTTCTAGCGATGTGTAGTTGATAAGGGGAGAGAGTGAGACTATCGGTCAATATATATTATAGCAAATCCTCTTTGATAAAGAAAAAAATCTGAACAACTTGTAGGCTACATCTGTTATACGCCCTCGACTCCTGTGCAAGTGTTTTGGTTTATGTTTTACTTGATTTTCTTCATCTGATATAATACGATGCACATTTTCATAAATAAAAACGGGTGTCGATAAAATTCGACATATCGATACAAAAGAAACATACTCAATGATTCGCATGAATAATGCAGAAATTGTAAAAGCAGATTTATCCGAGGAATTATCTCGTCTAATATCTGCGACGTCTGCCTTTGAGAGAAAAACGGTTCATTCGCTGCAGTTCATTCACCGTGACGGTTTATCGGATTTAAAAATTTCAGTGGAAATGACATCAATTTGTTGGAAAAAAAAACAATGAAAAAGAGGCTGCTCGTATATAATTCAAACTGCATGCTACTTTGCTTTTAAAAAGACATCAGCGATAAGAGTGTTCTTCTATTCTAAGCTGGGCCCAAACTCGATCCGATTATGAATATAACCCCCTTTTTTTTGTCCAGAAAAAGCTAGTCCGCTCGAATCCTGGCGCCGTCGCGACGTATAGTTCGCTCGAACATATATATGTACAAAACACAGAGGCGGGAGAATATTTAAACGTGCGCGCGAGATCCTTCGGCTTCTGTCCTGCTGCTGGACGGATTACTTATTCAAAGCCTTCAGTCAGACGACTCCGCGCGACTTATACACTTTATGTCTCACTGTGTGCGTGATGTCGCTTTTTTTTCGTCGCAGAAACGAACGGAGGGAGAAGAATCTCGAATTCAGGGAGAATTTATATTCTGATCTTTAGTCCTCTGTCTGCTGGTATTGACCTTTCCCTCGATGTTCGATTTTATCCTTCACTTTTTCTTTCGTTTATATTTAGGAGGACGCGGCAAAGGCACTCCATTCTTCATTATTATATTTAATTATTCTATAAGTTTCTATAAGCAATTTTTAATTGAATCAAAGTAGCCTCCAAAGATAGATCATTCGTGTATATAGGTGCATGAGTAGTGCTGTTTTATTCAGACCAATTCTTACGTCAATCACGCGGTTAAAGTACAGCTGTCTTCATGAATATATCAGCATCTATTGTGCGGACTCTCGAGAGACTCTTTTCTCACTAAAACATGCACCCGTTTGAAACTTTCAAGCCCTCGTCACGCGCTCTCATTTGTGATCAAATCGATCAATAGTCGCGCAAACTATAATATATGAATCACATCGTGTGTCCCGAAAAATCGCCATCATCAGAGTAATATCCTCTATAAAGCGTTCTCCGCCATATCGTAAAATGACAAAGCGCCGCGTGTGTGGCGGGAATTGAATTGCGTCCGATCGGATCGGCAATCACGTCTCTCGGCGAGAAAAACGCCGCGATGCGCTATCGTGTGCCCCCCTTTTAATAAATCCTCCACACCGCTATACGCGTTTTCGCGATAAAGCTTTCTTTGAATTAATGATGGAACACGCGAGTAAATTGGCCCAAAGCGATCGGATCTCAGCTCTTTCTCTGATAATGTCGATTTTCCGCGTGTGAATTATTCAGGGGAGATAGCTGCAGGTGCTCCGGCGGCCGTCGCGTGATTTTTGATCTCTGCGTTTTTTGCACGGCCTCCGCAGCGTACTGCTCACTTTTTTATCTGATCTAATTACGCCTCGTGTCGCGTCGTCTCTCTCGGCTCTTCGGTTTCAGCGTTATATGTTGGTATATCCAGCGACGCTCGAGGCGGCCGAACAAAGGGGGAGTTAGTTCACGGGTTATGTGCTTTAATATTTCACGAGCGGCTGGAAAGCCGACGATTTCATTACGATCTTTTTTTTTCGCCGAGGGATGATTTAATGAAAGATCCATACATTAGACGTGCGTTTAATGAACTTTGAAATGATTAGCTCGATTTAGTGTGGTGTGTCTTAGCGTCGAGAACGAGTGATTGAATTAACGGCTTTATATGAAAATTGTCAGTGAAAATGTACGTATCGTGGATAATTGTATAAGAATATCCGTTAACTGTTTATTGGGGGGATCGATTATTAAAATTGATAATAAATATTTGCTTCACATGCGATATCCGTCGCCATCTATTTCTTATCGAAATAGACGGATGCGATAGTTAAAATTTTGTGAATCTTTTATCGACGCGTTATCCAATCTCTCGATTAAAAAAAATTGTATTTTTTTCGAGTACGTTGGACACCGTTCCTTGATTTATTCCGATTGATATTCAAAAGAGTGCGCATAAATATTTTTCTTATTCATAATATTGACGCGACGCAAAAATATACATAGAATATACCTTATTTTTCTCATGTAAATCCATGTATACATATACGCAGTGGAGTATATTGGGTCGAAAAACAGACGCGCGCGCATACACATTGAATATATTATTCTACTCGATATCAGAAGTTTCCGCGAATTCTAAATGAATTTGAAAGGAAGCACAATCAGTCCAATATTTTTCTATGTATAATCAGGCCGATTCGCAGTCAAACATTTGTGCAGTAGCGTTGTTGAAAATAGCGCATTGAATATAGCTAAAAATAGAGACGCAAATTTCAGGGTATTTGCACAAGCTAAAAACAAAGTTTTCATCATATCGGCGCCGGCTCGAATTAACATTAGAATTCGTTCAATTAGCAGTATCTTTTCGCCGCATAAATCAAACTGAATATTCGAGCGCGTGGCGACGCTCCTGAGAGACTCCTTGTATACATACACACACTCTCGCGAGAGATTTAAAATAACCGTTTAGTCACATAGTTACGCAAAAATTAATCGACTGTTAAAAAAGCAATCTTACTCGATATTGCATAAGCCTTGGTGTCGTAAATCGAAATCTTCGAATTTCCATCAAACGCCTCGAGCGTCGCGTGCAGTATATAGAAGAAAAGCTTAACATCGATAAAAGAAGCTAATTCCCTTCATTCGTAGTCTCTTTCGCGCGTCGTCGTATATATACAGAGAAAGAGAGAGACTGCGCATGAATGAACAGCAGCAGCAGCAACAGCAGCTCTTTTAGCTCAATTTCTCTCCGGGGCTTGGCGACGACGCGCGAAGAATCGCGAGAAGTCGAATAGATTTACATGTCTGAAAGGAGCATTTCCGTGTAGAACGTCGATGCCATGCCGCACACGAGTGCACGAGAGCGATATATACATATATACACAGGTGCTCTCGCAGCGTCTATTTTGGCTCCGCGTAAATTTATCTGACCCAAGCTCTCTCTCTCGCTCTGCAGCGAGTAGCCGAGAATCGCATACGTACATATAATACAGACAAACTCTTGCCCCCGCACACACTCGCCGAGTTTTATCGCCTTGGCTTTTGCATATTTATCGAGAGAGCTCGCTTTTTTTGGAAACTGCTGCAGGTATAACCCCACGACTGTTTTTTTTTCTCTCACTTTTTTGTGCTCTTGCATTTTGCAAGCCGTGCGATCGATGATCGTGTGCCTTATACACAGGATGCTTTCCTTGACTTTGTCGCCGGGAGAGTCGTTCTTAATTTAGCCTACACGAGTCTGACGAATAATTTTCGCCCGTCCCTGCGTGTATATAGTGTATGGCGCTTCTCGGAATAGGCATAGAAAGCACAGCGTATGTGAATGAAAGACTTGGCGGATTTCATTCTGCTTTCCCGCGGCTAATTCGAGCTTTGGATTTTCGAGTTCGTCGCCCCAGGCACTTTTTCCTTTATATAAGGCATTTTGAAACTATTATTATTTCACGTATATAATTATGCGCTTGCATCACTTAACATTCGGAGACATAAACAAACGCACCGCGAGTTTCTCACACATTAACAATTCGGACGTTGGCTGCAGGCTACTCCCATTATGTAAACATCGAGTCGATCCGGCCGGAAATAAGCCTATCCGCTACTGTGCTGCTGTTGTACACGCGACGCTTGTTAATATCCGAATCAGAGTTTAAAGGAAAAAAAGAAACCAGCCGCCGAAAAACTTTTCATAATATTCTCTCTCTCTCTCTCAGTGCGGTCATTGTCATTCTCCGCGTGGCTACGTAATTTTCGACTTATATATCCGACTGAAAAATATACTACGTGCCGCGGAAGACACCTGGACGAATTAAGAGAGGATACAATAATATAATAGAGGAGACTCGCTCGTTGGACATTCCAAGCGCGTACTTCCTATCGCTGATGCGAGAGAGGCGTCGTTGCAGTAGTAGAGATTTGTGAACGGTCGAGAAGTGATACGGGATTTTTTTCCCTGTCACACGCACACACACACATCCTCGTGAAATGTGTAACGTATTTTATACACACATACACGCGAAGATTTTTTTTATCTCTCTTTAAATACACAAGAAGCGTCTGTCTCCCCTTGATCTTTGGCTTTTTCCGGCGAATATAGAAGCTATATTTTCTTCTGGCCTTCTGCCTCTTTTTTGAACTTGGCACTTCGAGCTGCTAGACTAGAGTCGCTAACTGCGAAAGTTACGCAACACGTGCTTTTATGAAGTTTTCGAAACGACGACGAGATTCGGATGAAAACCGTTGAACGCTCGTTGTTGTATGTACACATACTTAGTAAAACAATCGCGGCTGTCCTTCCGGAAGCTCGAAAAAAAAGAACGTTGATTTCCTCTAAAACCTCCCACACACACACAGACACAGAACAGTCGCTCCAATTCTAGAGCAGCAGCAGCAGCAGCGACACACACACGCTCTCTCTCTCTCTCTTTATTTCATTGCGTCATATTCCTGCCGGCGCAGCGCAGCGTTTCGTTTCATTCACAAGCTCGCGAGCTCGCGGCGAAGGTCAAGTGGTCACCCTCCTCCTTCTCCTCAGCTCCCCCTTTCTCCGTCTCAGTCCGTTGCACTAGAGCCTCGTCGTTCGCGTGCAACAGCGGCTCTCCTTCTCGCCCTACTCTCCGACAAGCAGCAGCAGGTTCAACCGTTCATTCATGATTCCCGCCGCGCGCGATTCATTCCCCGCGCGCCGACGTTGCTCTCCGTCTTTCTTTCTCTCTCTCTCTCTCGCTCTCCTCTGCGGCACTGTGTGTTGTGTATAATTATATATATATAGTGTATGGGGAGAGAGAGAGGGACGGTAGCCGGGCGGTGCTGGAGAGGATGTTTCTTGTGCTGCAGTTCTCTTTCTCTGTGCGCTTATTCGCCGCTGTCGCTCTTTCTTATTATAGAGAGAGAGAGAGAGCTTTTTGCCCGAGACCGCGCGAGAATTTTATATGCTTGCGATTATATACTATGACGCTTTCATTTTTACCGATTATATGGGTAATATAAAGTTGGGATATTTCTCTGATGCTGAAATCGCAAAAAGGATTCTAAACCCTGTGTATTATATACACTTGCGAAACGAGTCCCGTCCGTTATTGAAGCCTTATAGGTGTATCCCTCGCCGCAGAGATATATTATCTGTGTGTGTGTGTAGTCTCCTCTTTTCTCACTCTTTCACACCACTTTTCAGAGACTCTTCGGTTCTTTGTCTCGGCGACGACCTCGTGCGTGTGTCTGTCTGTGTATACACTTGGCGCACATCCCTCCTTCCCCCCTTCTTCGCGTTTCTCCTGTTTCGCCTCTCTTCCAGTTTCTTCTCTCTTTTTCTTCTCGTTTTCGCCTGCGCCGCTCTTTTTTCTCCTATACAGCAGCCGCCGCAGCGGCCTTTCTTATGTATACTACTATATATATATATACGTGAGGATATGCACATCCCGTGGCCGATTTTCTTACCGATTCTTTGTGCGGCTGCTGCTCCAGCAACACAGGCTAAGGACCTTTGCGGTGTGTTTTTGGTGCTCTCTCTCTCGACTATATATTATAAACATAACCGGTCTCTCTCTCTCTCTCTTTCTCGATTTTATTTCAAATACCAACTCGGATTAGTGATCGAACGGCATTAAATTATGACGTCATGTGTGCGCGCGACGTTTTATGCAATAAATGCGTGAGATAATATGATGTGAAGCAATATATAAGAAACTTGTTTGCTCTGCGTTAAACGCTCACCATTCGCTCCTCGTTTCCTATATGGCGAATTAAGCTGTTTGAGAACAGACTACACTGTAGACGCAACTTTTAGATACATAGTCCAAAGTCAAATGCCGATAAGACCGGCATGATATGGTTTAAATCTTTCAGATGAATCACTCACTCACCGCAGAGGAGAAGCATCAGTGAACGGATATAATACAATTTTTTGATAGTGATGTACTTATTTTTGATACACAACTGGCGGCTATAATTGTATATACACGTGCAGGAAACAGGAAAGCAAAAAAATCGCTTCTACAGTGATTACACGAAATTTTGATAACGAGATTTATTCATTCCCGGAAACACAACTATAAACTCGGATTCCGATCTGTATATAAATTTGTAGAGGACGAAATAGCATAATGGAACTAGGAAATTGTAAGAAATTCACACGCGCTTGTATATAGACGAGCGAGGAAAAGTCTATTTCCAATACGCGAGAGCTGTCTGTGTGAAATGTGCAAACGCTGAATAATTACACACAGTTTTTTCGCTCCTTCATTATACCGCGCTTATAATAACCCAACATCGTGTGACTCCCTGCCATTCGTTCAGCAACTTGTCCATTGATTCCGCACGCCTCTCGCGTCCGACGAAACAATAATGAATCCGAGCCAATAAAACCGTCCGCTCGTATAAATCCTAATAATAACGAAACAGTGTAGTAGCACGCATGATTATCGTGTCGCATAAATTGAAGTTTATATCAGCGATTACAACTGCAGCGTACACGATTATTACACCGAAAAAACATTATTCTTTAATCGTATCTATAATCAGTTCTCTTTATTTTTCTGTTTTGTGCAGCGCGATGCTCGCGGCGTGGGCGGTTTGCTCGGCTGCGGCGGCATGGCCGGCGGCTTAGGTGGCATGTCCGGCACTGGAATGATGGTCATGATGGCCAAGTACATGAAGCAGGAACTGACCTCGGATGCCGAGGAGGAGGGCCTCGTGCCCAACATCCCCGGACGCTTTGCAGGAGCTTTCGCTATGCGCAAGGTGCCTTCGCTATCGGATCTCTCCGATCCTGAGAGTTCGCTTGGTAAGTTTGATTTATTATTGAATTTTATATATATACTCAAAATTCGAGCCGTGATTTCTTCTCAATGAAAACTGATGATACGAGATTGTCAGTGAAGGTAAGTGTCTCGTAAATAGCGCCCTTGACTATAATATTTTGACCGGGCCTATCGATGATTATAATTAAACGTCCCTTGGCCTCCCGCAACAAACAAGCAATAAAATATAAAAATTCAAGGCTCCCGTAGCATCGACACACGATGCGGGAGTACAGTATATATGTATATATAATAGATGTGGTAAAACGCGCGGTGCATATACATCCAAGACGGCTATATACTCGGTCTATTAGGATTGATGACGACGATTGCCGGCTGCGGAAGTTCGTTAAACGCACATGCATCTCGTAAGAATACAAGCGTGTGTATGTGTCTCGAGACACTGCACACCCCCATTGACGTCGTCGTCGTCTCTATCGACGACCAGACTCTGTTTATATACGCGTAAACGAAGCGTCGCGATTCTAATACTAATGTATTGCTATAGTATATACAGTCGTATGTGTATACTTCCTGTGTGTGTCTCACGAAAGCGATGTACAAAATACACATCAGTATTATAGTATACCGAAAATATGGGTAGCGTGAAGAATCGGATGAGAATCGCTATACTGTGTATACACATCAAGTTTATTAGAAAATTGCTGGGAATCATGATGCCAGATAAGCGTGACGAGTATAATTTCTCTCGATTACGAGACGCTTTTATATACACGTCGAATTTTTCAGCGAGTATATTATATTATATTAAACTGCAACGAAAGCAGTCGGCGATATTGATTTCTAACGAAGCATATAACTGCTGACAACGACGACGACGACGACGAAAATTCTTCCAGGCTAATATACTCGAATAAAGATTAGCAAAACGCCTGCACACACTTGCGCTCATTGCAATTATCATACTCATGAGGTCGCCTAGCGCGCGAGGCCGTTTAATTACGCCCCATAATCGCAGGCGCGAGTAACGAGAGCCGTGAAATAAAAAAAAAAAAGGAGTGTAGTAGTGCCCGCACGTAGAAGTTCGTCTCTATCGCGTTGCGCGCGTGCGATGAAAATGTAGCGAGAATTCACGAATTGGATAATCAGCAGCATCCTCATTAAAGCCCCCCACTGGACGCCCCCGTCTTCCCTTCTATATCTGACTCGGACCGCTTGACTAAGCGCATTCGTCTGGCGAACGCGCATCATGACCCACGTGCGCTGAACGTTGTGGCCGGGTTCTTTTTTTATTTTATTTAATAGTCGCTGGAAATTCGAGGTGATGAAAATAATAAAGTGGCCCTGAATTACGGAAAATCGTGAGAGGTTCTCACGACTTTTCATGCCTGCGGTAGAAAAGTTACGTTTGATTTCACTGAAATCAGCTATCCTGACTTTGTATACACGAGTTAGATTTATCGTAGTAAGCTTGCGCGCAAGTTTCTATACAATATCTCCTGGCGAATATTATAAAAAACACTCGACTCGCTTCCGGGGCCGCGTTAATACTTTAATTACTCAATTGCAAAAATCTCGCGTTTATGGTCACAGCATATATCGTGCGACACTGAAAAGCGCGTCTCGCTCACGCTCAATTAGCCGGGCGCTTCGCAATTAACCGACAAGGCGAGCTTTTAATTTGTTTTGTAAAATTACGTCTTATTGCGCCCTAGAAAATCGTTTTCAAGATTACTCGAGAGCTGATTGAATTAGCCCCGGACACACACAATCTTCTTGCACTCGCTTCCCGGGTACATATACCTACTACATGCATCAGCGAAAATCGTAGGCGTCGAGAAAGAGAGAGATAGACTGAGCGCACAATGACCGTAAACATTGCTCGTAATTTTACAATTAACGCAGTGCGCGCATTGCACTGCCAGTGCTGGCATTGTTCTCGTTTATGCGTCGCGCGCATACACACACTCACTCTGTGTTGATGCTCTCGATAATAACAGACTAGCGTAGGTTCTAGATCGATTTGTCACAACAGGGGAAAGACAAAAGCGCTGTGTGGATGTATAACAGGTTCGTTCTATCGTGGCATTGTTCTCGCGCTTTTTGCGATGCGGTGACCTGGTATATTTTTGGTTTTCAAAATGTCGGTGAAACAAAAAGTATATTTCAAAGCTGTTGTCCAATTTGTGAGAGGAAACTTTCAGGGCGGCTTTTTGCAGCTGATAAAGTTGCGAAAGTTGGAACGGAACTGATTCGATAAAACACGTTGTTTTTTTTCAATCTCGCTATACTCCCTCGATACTTGTCTGTACACATCGGAGATATATAGTTCATATTGTATAAACTAAAACGCACTGGCCTCGAAAGCTCTCTCCGATGTATATACGTATAGCATCGCCTGAATATTTATCCACAAACACAGGCCGCACTTCATATCCGCTCTTATCCACTTTACGTCCTGATATACACGAATTACGCGAGTAATTGCACGGAATTGAATCTCGACGTCGCTCGCCCGCCAATTAGCAAAATTAATATCCCCTGCGCGATGAAGTGTGCTATATAAAGGCGTCGTCCCGAGTTCACGATCTACAGCCATTGTGTCCGGTATAATACGAGCGGAGGAGGAAAAAAAAAGTTGCTGCGGTAGACAGGTCTAGTTACCGTAAATCGGAATCACGGAAAAACTTCGAGTCGTGCAAGTCTGAGAGGCGCGAGCTACATGGAAAAGGGTCCGTTTGATCGTCGTCCGGTGGCCTCCTCCTTAGGTCATCTGATGGCTGTATATGTACCGGATAAAAACGGAGACCGTATACGTGTCCGAGATATATATACACGACAGTTTGAACTCTCTTCTCTCGTGTCTGCTGTATATATGTGTGTGTGTATAGGTTAGGCGGTGTCTGGTGAAGCCTTTTTTTCAGTGGCCGCTTATTGCGTGTGCGCGGTGTATATGTTATAAGCCATCTGCTCTCTTTCTCCTCAAATCTCGTTGATGGCGCTGGGTTCATCGTCAAGCTAAATCAGAGTTTCCTTGAAAATTAATCGCCGTCGTCTTATCGTTCGCACGTATATAATAATAATAATAATTTTCAAAAAAGAGATTCTCTTTAGTAACGCGCGACTATTCTCTGAACTTGAAAAGCGTCACGCGGACATACCTGCGCGCCAGCGTGTGTATACACACACAGGTCTGAAAAAAAAGAAGTTATATTTGATTTATATACGGATATTTACCTAAGCTCGGGCAAACTTGCATAAGCGTCGCTGCTCGTATTCCCATGAGACTATAACGTCAACGGGCGAGCGTAAAACTCGATGTTTATTCACGACTGCAACAGGCTCGTCTCTCTCTCTCTCACTCTCTCTTTCTCTGTCCGGTCGGTGGCGTGTCCCTATACACTCCCTGAAAGGCTTCATTGACGACAATGCCGCAGGAGAGCCGCCGCTCAATTACGTATATAGCTCGTCGTCACTGCAGCAGCGCCGCAGCTACTTACTCTCGCGCGTCTCCTTCAAAAGCGAAAAATCTCTCCGAGAGGCGATACAAAAATACACACAGAAAAGAGTATAGTATGTGTGCGAATAATGCGCATTCAAGGTCCTGTGGTGTGCCACGGCGAAAGGGCGCAAAAACCGCAGGGCGGTTGCGAGATTAAAAAAAAGACATATAGAAAGTATACGATCGCGCTCTTTCCTTTATTTTGTAATGCGAAATTTTTTTCGTTCTCACGTTCTCGATTGATTTCTCGTCGCCGCGATGAAAGCCGATCGGATGCGTGTATTATAATAAAGCTCGTTGCGTGCGAGAGCTTGATTATCTCTTTCACTGCAGCGCGGTGTATACCCTCTGTGTGGGGGCCGCCGTGTTTTTTTTTTTATTTTCTTCTCTTTCATTTCGAAAGATTTGAGAGCGACGGTAATAAAGGATGTGAGAGTCGTGTATCTCGTTTTCTTTCTATGCTCATTAACGCATCTCTCTCGCGCGCGACGGAAAAGTGAGGGATAATTTTGTCGAACAGCTATTATTTTTCTTGCGCTTGTCAGAGGATTATTTCGTTAAAGGCACCGGGATTGATAGTATAGTGAAAAGAAGAAGAAGAAAAAAATCAAAAAAAAAAACGACGACGAGATACGTGTATTGATTACGATTTAAGTGGCAGGATGCGGAAAACGAAAAAAGCTCGACCGTTTTCAGTTAACAGTTTTTCGTCTCTTCCAGAGGAATCCGTCGATTACACTCTATTGCAGTCGTACAAATATTTTAGTTAAACGTCGCGCGAGCGCGCACGTCGTCATCGTGACTGAAGTTTTTTTGTATATAACAGCGACGATTCTCAGAAAGGATTACATAGTTGAGAGAGAGAGAGACCCTTATCAGACGCGATCCGTGTGCGTCTAATCGCCGCCAATTGAAACTAATCGATTCTCGAAGAAACTAATCCGTTTTTACGTGTAAATGTTTATGTTTTTATCTGAATCTATACTGTCATGCTTTTTCGACCAACCGCGTCTCGTTTATTGTAATCCTTGTTGTTGATAACCGGAGATGGATGATTGAAAAATAAGTATAGCTGTCTACTTTTATGTCATTCACGAGTGCGGTGCGCTTAAAATTTTTCAAGTGTCTCTAAGAAAACATACCAAAACGGTTATGGCATCGGTTTTATCCATATACGTATCATACGCGTCATGTGATCTCTTCCGATATCTACAAGCAGATAATATACAGAGCTCCACGAGTAGCTATAATAAAATCATTATCACCGCCCCATAAACGTATTTTCCCAGAATAAAAAATACACAATCCGAAGGTCGATACCGCGGGATTCCTTCGAAATCTTACGTTAATTATATTACCACAATACGATTGTCATAATAACAACAAACGTATAGGTCGTCCGAAAAAAAGTATTTAATATAGACTCGTGCGTGTGAGATACATGTATATATAAAGGAACGCGTGCAGATAACCGTTCCGCGAAGCGCTGCAATCTGCGCCTCGAATATAATTTTTATATATACACTTTCCTCCTCGGCTGCACTTACTCATATTGTAAATATGTATACGCACGAGTCGAGCCCGCTGTGATGCCCTTCCCACGCGAATCTCTCGCCTGTTCCTAAGGATTATACCTCCTCTATCGGGCTTCTTTTTTCGATACTTTCGCTTCTCTCATTCTCTGCAGTGCGCTCCTCCATTCACGCAGGCATCGCCGAGCGACTCTTTTCATTCACCGAAACTCTTGCACGCGTTGATTGAAAAGCTTTTCCTTCTTTATCCTACACATATACATATATGTATCGTATGGCTCCTATCCTTTCATCGCGTAATATTGCCACACAGCGCATTTTTACGCGTAGTAAACAAATATCGTAATCGCTCATGAATGAAGTATATTATGGTAGTATAGCTATTAGTACTGCCTTTAGCGATCGGTGTCTGCATCTGTCGGCGATCTGTGGAAGCGTCGCAGTTCGATGAGTCGCCCATAGGTAGCGCGATGCGTTTCGAATCGAGTTCTGTAATAAACAGGCTCTACCGTCGGTAAATCAGGGATCTGCGTGTGTCTTGCGAGAGAAGGGAGCAAACCGCAAGTGGCTGCACTCTTTGCGTTTTCATCGATGGCCGGAATGGATAACAGGGTTGCAGAAGCGGCGCTGGAGGTACCTCCGAGGTAGTATACTATTGCAGCTACTGCTTTGCGAATTTTGCCTTATCTCCTGATACCTCATTTCGGAATTTGTAAATGACCTTACGGGGGCGGAATTACACCGGCTGTCTTGTAAATGCTTCCTGGTACCTTTTCGAGCTTCTCTTTTTATATATTTTTTCTTTCCTTTTACGAAACTGCCGATCGACGTGGGCGATGTTTGGGAACCGTTACAATGTATAAACTTACATCGTTTCAAAAATCTAGAATATACTTCTATGGTGTATACATCTCGCTCCTCTCATTGTCCAGCAATTTTCCTCGCGTCTGCTCACCTGCAACGTCGTTCATAGAAATAATCCCCTCAGCGATCACCGGACACGTACCGGTCACATCTACACTATATATTATAACATGTATAGCAAGAAGTCCGGATGCTTGCTCGAAGAAAGTCAGTCGAGCGCGATGACTACAATCCAAAATGTATCCCCCTATATTACGTATATATACTAGCGTATCCACTCGTTCATGTCTCCCCTCGTTACTCTCTCCCTCACGTGCAGCAGGGCGCACATTCGTTTGGGCACCTGTGGCTCCCCGATTCACCGTCACTGCACCATTAACGTCGTTGTGTGTGTGTGTGTTTTGTACGCCGGGGGGCAGCAACAGGTAGGTAGGTAGCCAGCAGTCTTCGCATGTGAGTTTCTCTGCGTCTCGCTTTGTGTGTTATAATATACATTGTGTACGCGGACGAGAGTGGACAGGATGCGTTCACTTGACGCGATTTTTCGTTTGGAGAGTGCAGCTTGAATTTTTGCCAGTGTATTAGCCTCGGAATGAGAGATATGAAAGTGTGTTGTATATATCTATTTTTAAGAGGCTTTTTATCGCGCGAAATTACGCTCAGAGGAAGCCGAAGGAAATCGAGCAATAAAAACGAGCCGACGACTTCCTGTCTATCATCAGCGGCATTTCTGAAATCCTAGAATATATCTACACACACACACACACGTGCACATACTTACACAAATACTCCGATGTGTTGGAAATCATAGCCTTCACGAAATCCGGGGCGCGCGCGACTTTCTCCCGCGCGCGCACATATGGTCTTCGGACTATAACATTATATATATATATGCCTCATTTCGTCGGTTCATCGCCGAAAAATCCAGTCGACCGCCGTTTCCTGTGCACACCTGACCTGTGTGCCGCCCTATACACTCTCAAGCTGTAATTAATTTAGCGCGCTCTATACAGATATATGTGTACATACATATAAAAAAGAAAGGAATTGTCATGCTTTTCGTTTTCTCATTGGTCCTTCTTCCGACCAATGAGAGAGCAGTTCGGTAGATTCTTGTAGATGGCGCGTCGTTCGTGAATAATAATTTCAGCTGCGAAAGTAACAAGATTTTCACGCAACAAGAGTACTTTTGGTGTAACCATCTAATCCTGACCGTTTATTTTCGCTCGCGATCTCTACGTATGCATGAATTCCTAAGTTCAAAAAGTGAAAATTGACAAGAACGCGCGGAGCGCGTCTGAAGTCTCTACATAGCACAAGAAGAAAAACGTGCGAGGGGCATAAAAAGGGGGATGAGGCATACATAACGCGTTTTCTCGCTACACCGCTGCACTTATATATATTCTATTAGAGGTATATACACGAGGCAATTACCATTGCGCGTCCCTTTTTTTCTGCACTCGCGGCAAATAATGACGTCTTCTTCTCGGTAAATGAAAATCGGCCGCGCACTTACGCGTAGCGCACATATAACTGACAATAAATTCGCCCCTATATACAGTCTCTCTCTCCTCCTCCTCCTCCTCCTCGTCGTGCGTGTGCTGTAGCGCCGCTTTTTCTTTATCTCCTCCTGCCGATGCAAAAGGAGAATAGAAAAGAAGACGTCGAACGAGAGAGAGAGAGAGAGAGCGGAGAGAGAAGAGACGATGACGAGCGCATCAAAGGGAGAGAAAGAGAAGAGAGAGAATCGATCGGAGGACGAAGAAGTAGAAGCATCAGTGCAGGCGGTGAGCGAAAGGAAGTGAGCCGCTCGCCGTGCGGCGGCCGGTTGAGGGGAAGTCGAGGGACCCCCACTCGAGGCTCGAGTAGCCACGCGAGTTCATTCATGAGATCGTGGGAACGTGTCTTGCGGAGGACCGCTTTACCTTCATCTTCTCCCCTCCACCTCCACCCGCTTTTCGCTCTTTCTTCGCTCCCCCCCTCCTCCTCCTCCTCCTCCTCCTCCTACTTCGGCTCCTCTGGAGAACGGCTACTCTTTTGCCATTATCTCTTTTCGTCCTCGTTTCGCAGGAGCTCTTGCACAATGCTGATGCCGTCTTTCTCCACTCCTCTCTCGCAGGGGAGATCCACACTGCCGCTGCTCGTTTGCGAATTTGCAATTATTAGAGAAGAAAAAATACTATGTATAGATCGTATATCGGCTACTATACGTAGTACCTAAGTGGAAAATGAAGCAGTCCAACCTCCGGTTGTAATCGACTCTCTCAAAATGTGTGCAGTCTAGTCGATCATTAGCCTATAGAGAGTATATCATGCAAATCCGCGGTATAATCAGGCTCCAGGGAGAAAACTCGAAAATTACTCTCATTCGCGCGCTGCGCACACATCCGTTGTGGGCACCCCTTCAGTATATAGGTATATACCTGTTTGTCCGTGCAGCGATCCGCGGCTGCTGTCAGAAGTTACGTCATCCCTCTCTCTCTCTCTCTCTCTCGTCACCGGAAGTCGAAAGTCGAGAGTCCCTCTCTCGAGTCGCTCGCCGATTTCCTTTCGAAATCAATGGCCGTTTTTCCAGACAGCTGTCTTCTGTCACTTGCTTGGCGCGCGCGCGCGCGCGCGGGAAAGTATATTCCTCAGCTCCATTCATTGTTTCTCTCGCGAGAGGCGGCCGCCGTTTTCCCTCCTCCTTCGCGTATAGTAGCCGAGGGCGGCGATTCGATTCATTCACGACTTTTCCCGCGCGGAGAGAAACTCGCATAGCTATATAGGTATATATACAGAGGTACACGTTACTCTGATCTTTCCGCGATAGTATGTGCCTTGTGCAGCTCGCGGAGTTTCTTTCCGCGAGTATAGCTTGTATATGTTATACACACGGTATGTAAACGATATATATCGGCTGCTGCATTATAGTGGTGTATATCTCTCGTTATACGCGCTTTTATCCGAGTGAAAAACGTGATCGGAAAGGTGCTGTGTGTAATAGTTAGGTTCTGCAGCAGCAGATCGATGAATATTTCGCCGCGCGATTGAAAATAAAGAATTCCGCGTACGCGCGGCTTTACGAGGGGAAATTAAAAAACGTTCCCATGCTATACTCTCGCCGCTTCCTTTTAGCGCACAAAAGACCAGATAGCTCTTTTATAGCAATAAATAAATTTATCGACACTAAATTCCTGCAGCGGCGGCTGTGGTGGCTGTGCAATTACTTTTCCTACTTTATAAAACAATTATGCCGCACAGCAGTAGCAGCAGCAGCAGCAGCAGTTTCCTTGGAGCTAATAACGATCGTCGATTTAAAGTCGATATTAGGTCTCCACCCCAACTTACGGCTCTTCCTCGAAGCCGCAGTAGCCTTTATCAATATACACAAGCTATATATACTGCCGCGATGCGTTTCCGCGTTTTATACGCGAGCGTATATAAATTGAGCGGGTATATTACAAGTTTTATATATTATGCGAAGCTACGGTTCTAACGCACGGCTGCGCGCTATATATATAGTGCAGGAGCTGCCTGTGCCGGGGACATAATTGCCGCTCATAATCGTGCCGTTGGCTACTCTGCTATGCTTTTTTGCTCTATTTTTCTCTCTTTCTCTCGGCTTCTTATTGTTGCGGACGGCAGCCTCTTGTTCGCCGCCGCCGCCGCCGCCGCCGCGCACTGCTGCGGGCAGTCCCGCATGTTTCTTGCTTTCTCTCTCTCTCTCTCGCTTGCGAGGAGGTTCTTTATTTCGGAGGCTAAAATATATTGCTTCGGCCAGTGCGCGATAACAGTCGTCTCGACCCGAAGGGCGTGTAGTATAAGAGTATTGTAATGGGAGCCTATAACTATATAATACAACGAGATCTTACCCATAAAAAAAGAAATCACGCGAATCTCCCGTATACAAGCATCGAGAAAAGCATTAATTAGCCGAATGTCACTGGCTTATATATCGAAGCAAAGCGCGTGTTTCGCACGGTATATATATGTATACACTCGAAAGCTGAGAGATGCATCCCGTTCCTCTCATTTCTCATCATTCTCCTTTTGCTCCTTCTCTTATTCTCTCTGTCTCTCTTTCTATGTTCACCGCTTTACTGCTTCCTCACTCGTGTTTCTCTCTTTCCCTCTCGTTACCGATCTGTGAATGAAGTTTCTTCTGGCGGCGCGCGCGCGCGCAAGCACGTCCATTCTCCGCACGCGTATTTCCCGCTGCAACCGCTCGGAGCTACTATATACATATATATACACTTATACCAGTACATTCATTATTCGACGCCGCGGTGCGCAGGTGTATTATCCCCACTGTGAGAGAGAGAGAGAGATCGCTGCAGATACACTATATAGGTATATAATGTACTGCGGAGGGAAGCTGCGCGCTCGGTTTTAAGTGCGCGCCGCGCATCGTGTTGCGGGGCTTATGGATTTTTAATCGCTCGAAACGACGAGCTTTTCCTTGGAAGATGGATATAAACAATAACAACAACAACGGGATTCTCCGGGTCAAAGCTGTGTGTGTGTCGATCTTTATTTAGCGTGACTGTGAATTTCACCGGAAACCCGCGATATCTCGCTCCGCTTTTATATATAGTAAACGGAGAGGTCTCCTTCGCTGCATTATATATAGGATTGCGGCGGAATCAATTTCCGCAGCTGAGCGAGAAAATATCGGTCCTGCGTATACGCATAACACTTACGAGTGTTCGTACAAGCATCAGAATAATAAACACAGCATATCCGCGCTTTGTCGTGCACACGCGACGTCACCTAGAATCATCGTATACTCTCATATAGACGAGCGGAAATACCTCGTATAAAGCAGCAGCAGCAGGTTCGAAAAAAAGCCGGCGATAGATCCAGAGTGAGAGTAGCCCATCGCCTCGTAAACGACGTCCGACGTATAAAGCATCCCCATACGCGAGAGCATAATTCCTCCGATGCAGCCTCTTCGGCTTCTGGTTTTGAGCGCACTCCTCCGTGTGCGTGTGCTTATAGAATGGGAGAAAAACGAAGGAAGGGCGTGGAGAAGACTACTACTACTACCAGCAGCAGCATCACTACTAGAAGGACGCAAGAGCGCGAGAGAGAGATTATGGAGCTGATAATAGGGCTGAGGTCCTTGCTCCCAGCGAATTGCCGGGTTCATTCATCTCCTCTCGCTCTTGCGCCAGGGAAAAACTAGAAACACTGGCTCTCGCGTGAGCTGCTGCTGCAGGTGCGGATTTTATAGTTCGGACTTTTCTAAGCTCTCGGATATATATACGTGTACCTATATGATGATGATGCGCGGCCGTGTATTATATTATATATGCACGAGATGAGTCGTTAAGAGAGCACACTTTCTTCCTCTTCGCTTTTTCATTGCTCCTCTCTCTCTCTCTCTCTCGGGATTTTCCGAGCGAGAAAAATCGGGGATACGGCTTATTTACGGCTATACGTGTTTTTGCTCGCACTCGAGGCTGTGTTTGGTACCAGAGGAGTATAACAGAATATATAATAATAATATATATACGCATCGCGAGAAACAATTTTTCGCGCAATAAAACCCGGTTTGTATGATACGAATTTCGTGCGCGCGCGAGAAAGAGCAATGTAATTTCCTCGAGCGAGCGATAACAATCTTGTATTATATACGTTCAAAGAAACGCTCGCGCGTATAGAAACTATCCGCGCTGGTTATACGCCCGTTAACACCTACTTCTTATACCTTCTCGCATCTCGTTAAAACGCCTCATAATAATACGTATACACGTATATATATACGCACATTCGAAAAAGCGCCGATGCCACTAAGGCTACTTTTTCAATTGCCTACAGCTTTAGGCGTACCTGTATATATATACTTATTGAGAAATCGGTCGCAGAGAAAAAGACAGTGCGTGTTGCATTATCGTCGTCACTTATATATATATATAAAACAGCTCTGGAAGGTATAGTGCGCAGGACGATAACGAGCGTACTTTGAGTCGTCGAAAGGCGTTTCGCTCGCTCACTTTGTACAGCAAATAGACTCGCGTTTTTGCCGATGATTTCTTATCTCCGTCTCGCTCTTAGCAGCTTTGGTTTCTCGCCTGCGCGACTTTCTTTCCTATATACACTCCTTCGCACACACATCCAAACACACGCATATAAACTGTGCGCACATGCGTATATATATTTGCTCTCCGTTGTTGCAGCGACTCGTTATTAGCGAAATTGCAAGCGGCGAGAGCTACTATATTTTTGCGCGCTCGCGCGTATAATTTGCTGCTTCGCGCGCGATGTACTCGGCATTGAAATTATCGCGTGTGTAAGAAGCACAGAGTGTGAGAGAGAGAGAGAGGGACAATGGGAGTATGTATATATACGTGCAATGGCTTCTCGGAAATTAAAAGGATTGTTATTTGCGTTTAATGCCCGCTTGCGAAATGCCTTTTCGCAAATTAAATTCGCGCACCAAGTGCGCAGCATATAATATAATGCTTCCCGAATCAATCGCGCTCGAGGAGAAAAACTTTTACTACAGCACGTTTACGATTACCCGCGTTTTTGCTCCTTTGAATATATATTTCTCATAGAAGTATAGTATATTAAACAGCTGCAACAATGTTATGTGCATATCATCCGCTCGATCGGCCGAAAACCCAACAACTCCGCGGTTATATATTATATATCAAAACATAAAATCTTGTAAAAGCAATAACATCTCGACCAACCGGGCGCGTCATCGCCCTTATCATCTCTTGCGGAGAAAAACAAAGAAAAAATATAACGTGCGCAAGACCGACGGATGAGAGAGAGAGAGAGAGAAAAAGGAACAGCATAAAGACGCCCTTGGCTAGGCGCGTAGCATTAGAGGCACGCGCGCACCTGGTGCATCACTGCACGAGAGGAGGAGTAGTTAGTACTGGAAGAGGCTTTTGCGGTTTTTTTTTTAAATACTCTCTGCGTGTCTATATATATAAACACATATATACGTATACGTATATGCAGCCGCGGAGAGTCGATCAGCCGGTTCGATAATGAACCACTTCTCGATTTGCATAAATTAACTACCCTGCGCGCCGCTCTCGATCCTTGCTCGTCTTGCATATTATAATAGCTGATGATGCACGTTATTTCAATCGTGCTTCTGTTGTAACTATATATAGCCCGATGTGCTTCTCGCGGAATTAACAGCGTCGTTTCGTTGATTTTCATTTTGCGCGGTATCAACGGTTTCTGCTGTATTCTGAAAAACCGTAGCGGCGAGTTTTATATAGTAACGCTGAACATTTCATTAACTCGCGCCGGAGAAAAGAAGACGCTGGTAAAATTATCGCGAAGGCGTGTATTTATACTGATGCAGCTTCTGTGTTGCGGCTTTCTCACAGATTTTATACTGTACACTGTATACTTCTCATTTTTTCCCCGATGCTATAGCCTACTGCAATCGTTCGATACGATCGAAAGATACTTATCCGTATACACATACGCACACTCGAGAGTTTTTGATTATCGAGAGCTGGTGTACCTGAGGGCAGTACACGGTATAGCGTATACATATACATAGTCGTGTTATATTTATTGATTCGTCGTTTTTTGGATAAAGAAATGCCACTGGGCTCGTAAAACGCGTTTACTATACTTTTTAACCAGATTACGCTTACCTTCTCCGGTGTGTTTGCACGTATATAAAGTTATGTAATAAAATAACCGCAACAAGCAGCTTGCCGGCTAACGAAGAAATATAAATTCGGCCGAGAGAAAAAATTCCGGCGAGTTTTTATTCAAAAAGCGTTGCAGCACAACAGGCTCTTTCTCCAGCGTTTATTTAATTAATCGCCTCTCTATTTTTTGCTCTCGAGACCGCAGAAAGGGAGAGAGAGAGATATCGAACTCTGTTTTCTCGTCATATTGTATGCGACTTATCGAATTATAATCTGGCAATACGAAGTATATACTAAATGGAGACTCGCTGCCACTTCCTTCCTGTGCTGCGGTTTCGATTCGGCTTATCAACGCTTGTATATATTATACACGATAAATATTCACGCAGTAGTGCTGTTAATTGGTAGCGCGCGCTATCGAAATATATATCCTCTCTCCTCGAGAGATTCGAGAAGTTGTGGTTTTATGGGCTTGATTTTGATATATCCGCTTTGTTATTACACTTCTCGGGAGTAATGATTTTCACTTGGTCGCTCCCATATAGGCCGTGTATATAATAGCTGACACTTTTCCTCTATATAGCCTGTTCCATAAACCGCGGAAAATCGAGGCAGAAATGTATTGTATAATAAAAACAACAAAGAGAGTCTCATCCACAAAGGATAGCTCCCGGCGAAGTGTCGGTCTTTTTCGCTCTTTTTGGACGATTCCCGCGCGGTCGATGATCATCTCGCTCGCGCGTTCCGTAACTGTATCGCTTCGCTCTATGCAGATGATGGACCGCGAGAAAGGCTTGTATAATATTATGCTTCTTCGTATATGGCTTTCAAGTATCTCTCTCGTGTGTGGCTTTGAACGTTTAGTTCTCGCGGTTATAATTATACGCTTATTTTGTTTCTTATATTGCGCGCGCGCGCGATAGCTGCTATCTTGGACTGAACATAATTAATAGCGACTTATCAATTCTGATATGTACACGGAATTTTTCGTTTACCTATACTTGTATAGGAATCGCATAATTTTCCAACCAAGTAAAAAAGCCTCGGAAAAAATCATACATCGATCGAGATCGTCATATCTACTCAATCCCATATATACCTCGAGACGTACAATCACGCGAGGAAAAGGAGCTTTCGGTATGCGCTATATAACTGCGGCATATATGTAATCGCACAGTGCCACGCGTCGATCATCATCGCGCGGTGCGCATATTCCAAATCGAAAAGAAAAAAAAAGAAACGTAAAAGTATCCTCTCTCTCTCTCTCTTCGTGCGATCATTAGCTTCGCGCACGCGCTTGCGCTATATAGAGCTATATGCTGCTGTGGTGCATCTCGTGGAGTTCGATAGCCTCGGTAATGACTAGCGGCAGGACGTTAGGCAAATAAAGTAGCGAAATAAATAATTGACGCCGCCGCGTGCCAAACGAGTTTCTGCATCAGCCGCCGCAGCCGGTTGTGCCGCGGCTCTCTTGTAGCGCCGCGCACTGCACACCGCAGCTTTATACCTATATCTCGTTTTTTTTCTCTCTCTCTCTCTCACTCTGCACTCTGCGGCTTCGATTTAAAACCGAGCGCGCGTGCTTGTATTCTGTATACGCTTCTAGTATATCTATACGGTGTCAATCGGCTGCACACGACACTTTACGCGAGGAAAGCTCTCTATGCATCCCGCGCAGAAAGCCGAAAGTCATATATATATCTATAAAGCAAGAAAATATAAAGCATATAAGCGGCATCATCCGATATCTCAGCTCTCGCGAGTGCGAGTCTATAATACTCTCTCTCTCTGGCACATGAAGGGGAGTTTTAATAGCCGGGGGCGCAGTTCTCTCGCGCGCGTCGCATAAAACGAGTCTGTATCCCCGCAGGCGATACTCGTCAGCGCGCGGCAGCAGCAGAGAGAGAGAAGGAGAAAAAGGAGGAGGAAGGAGCGCAGCTCGCGCGCGCGGAGCACACGCCAGGAGCTACGGTGGGGATGCGAGCCACGCGATCAAGATTTATTTATAAGTCGACGAGGAGCAAGTGCTCTCTCTCTCTCTCTCTCGCTCTCTGCTCCACTTGACTCTCGGTGTTGTATCGTTGCTCCTTTTTCCGTGTCTTCCCTCCTCTCTCTCTCTCCGCTCGCTGCACCGCACTGTGTGTATCGCTCACTCGATCTCTCTACTCCTGCTGCTGCAGCGCGCCGCGGACTTGTGTATATCCTTCTTATCTCAGCGCGCGCGCCTTCGAGGTATATAGCCAGTAATGCACACTGTATACGTTGGTATAAGAGGACGCTTTTTCTGCATCGGGAGTTTCTTCTTCTCTCGACTCTCTTGTGTCTTTACATCGGGATAAGCCGCTGCATATAGTATATAAATTAGTCGGAGAAAGAAAGGAAGAAAGAAAGATTGTGTTATGTAGTGGTAGTAGCTAGTTTTTGCGGAGAGAGAAACTCATTTCTGGCCTGATGATTAAACAAACAAAAGGAATATAATCGAATGCTTAATGCTAATACACGTGAAAAAGCCTCCGAGCGTACACGCAGCAGCAGCAGTACAAAGTACATAAACGAGAGAAAGAGAGGTTGTACCGCGGTGTCTGACGAGCTCAAACGCCTCTTCCGTATATATTTCGCGCGCGGACTCGAGCCGCACATATACCGTATATACGCTGAAAGGATGTTATTTAATTTTGATTAATAGTTCCTCTATACTCTTATATATACTGCAGCTTACGTAGATCGAAAATAAGAAGTTTCGCCGCTCGATCTCGTATGAAAAACGCGATATATTATACCACGGGTTTCGCTGAAAGTTGATACATATACCGGTATACACAATTTTCCGAATATAAAGCCTTCGCTCTCGGAACAATGAGCCGCGAGCGCGAGAAACAGAGAAACTCGTGTGCCACCGCTATTACGGACTAAAGCGCGTTCGCGTATATATACTACAAGAGAAAGAGAGGGAGAGAAGCGGATGCGAACGGCGTCCCGGAAATCGGCGGAAAAAAGTGCGATTGAATTACTGTCGATCGCCGCCGGGCACAACACTAAGAGCTAACGGGATCCTGCACAACGAGAGCTTCTCTCTCGCGCGAGAGCTGCTACTGATGCCTTATTTCTCGTCGTCGATTTTTCCAGAGTTTATTTTTTTCTTCTTCTCGAGAAACTATATAACGAGACTTGATCATGTATGCGCCGAGTGCTGATTAATTGGGATTATATTGAAAAATAGATATACATCGCGTGCAGCTTAATTGAATATATGATCGATCTCGATGATTGTAATATTGATATACTTGTCGTCCGATTTTTCCTGCAACTTATCTCATTCACCAGATCTTCCAATAAATTATAAAAAATTACCGACGTACATGACACTTCCGTATAATACACAGAAAAAAATCTTCGATCCCGACTCGTTTAAACAAAGCTGCACGTGTATTATAATAATAATACAACGTAGTCGAGCGCGTCCCGAAATAAATCCTTCGCGCGGCGGTACAGTGCACCTGCTCGCTCTCGCGGGAACAGGTTTCGGCTGACCTGGAGCTTTTATTTTAAAATTAGCCGATTCGCTTTTAAAAATCGCAATCGCACCGTAAGATAAAATCACTGCGTATACGTATATAGCGAGGAATATAATAATTCAAAAGTGAATTGCAAACAAAGGATTTGTTGATGAAATACAGCTCTTGAACAACAATGATAGAGAGAGAAAAAAAACTCGCGAAAATCACTCCTCGGTAGTACGAAACAGTCGAGTATAAATCTCAATCATTCTCTCTACACGAGACGCATAAATGACGGCCATTACTCATCCGTGTCGAAATCCCTGAATACACGACGCGCGTTGCGCCGATAACGCGGCCATCATCGTTCTTCCCCGCGCTTTATCTCCCTTCTGATTTTTTTCTCTTTCTCTTCTCTTTTTGTTGCAATACCAACGCGTGTATACACCGCGCGGCACGCTTTTTCTCTCTTTTATTTTCATTCACATGCACAGACACGATCTATATACATTATTGTATGCGCGTGCCGAGAGATAGCAAATATTTTCCGAAAGCTCGCGTCGCTGAGAGATGCAATCAACTCTCTCATCGCGAAATTAACTCGAAAGCAAATGTTGACCGAGCTCGCCAGCAGAGTATAGCTTCAACAACATAATTACCCCATCAGCTATATACTCGCTACTCCCGGGCATCGCGTGTAATAACGGGCAATATAACCCCGGCCCACGCTAATACTCGCGAAACTTGCGACGAAAATCAAACAGCAGATCCCTCACTCTATCTCTTTCTGTCCGTCGTGGCAGTATATATAGCTGCAAACAAAGCGAGAGCGTATAGATATATAGTCGGTGCGTGGGTGCCGCCGGAGGAGGTTGGATGATCGCGACGCGGGAGGAGCCTGCGCGTCCAATCGCTCCGCGGCGATACCATTATCCTCGTTTCTCATTAGCTGCGAGCTTTCGAAGCTGCTGCTACTGCTACTGCCTCTATAAACCTCTCTTATATATACACGCCTTGCTTTCTGCTGCAGCCGCCGATGTTGCCGCGAGTTCGTCAAGCCTCAAGGCTATATAACCGCCGCCGCTTTGTTATGTGGACAGCTTGATTCGACCGTGAGATTTTCAGCTTTTTTTTCTATCACGCAAGCGCAGGTTTTTTTTTCCTTTTCGCGCATTATAATGAGCCGGATTCGTATCTACATCTATCTATCTATCTCGACGCGCGATTGTTTCCCACCTTGAGAATAATAGTTTTTTTTTTCATTCTTTCGAGCTTCTTTTTCGCAGACTCAAGTTCGAACGAAAGTTATGTGTTGTAGAGGACGGACGAAGAAAAATGCTACGAGATTTTTGCACTACTGCCCGGATAATACCGTCTCCCTCGAAGAGAATTTTCCATTCTCGTTGAGAGCACGCGTATATTATATACAAGAGGACAATCGACGAGATTTACCGTTGCCGTGTATACAGGCTGGGCGCAAAAATTAAAATGAAAATAGACAATTCCGCTCGTACACACCCACATGCGTGTCGCATATTCACTCTCGCGTATCTATACAACGAGTCTAAACGCAAACTCGAAATAAGAGAAAGAAGTAGTACACACCATACACACCGCGCCTATATGGAAAGAAACCATTGTATCCGTACGCATGCACCTGGATTTATATAGTATTATTCATTTATATATAGGAAAAATAATCTTGCACATACAAACAAGAGCGAAATGGCGGCGAGGCGTGACACTTTACGCGCGCGAGTGTATCTCATAGTCCGCGTATGACGTCATTGGGCCACCTAATTTACACTCTGTGAACGGCGAGTCTCTCTCTCTCTCCGGCGAGTGCATTAGCTCGGAAAAATTAGCATAGAGGGGGGACAGCGAAGAGAGGAGAGCTAATTATAATGGGGGAATTGAATTAATCCAAAGCGAAGGCTGTCTTTCTCTCGGTCTTTTGTGCGGTTGACGAATTTATGTGCGCACGCGACGTATATATGTATAGTGGATAATGGATATATATATGTATGTAAAGAGCTTTGCATGTATTTATTGCACCGCGGTTTGTATATGCAGTACACTCGAAAAAATTTTGAAAACCAAAAGGAGCGCGCTCACGTTGCTCTCAGACGTTGAATTATACCGAAGGTCGATTTTTGTATGTGTAGAAGTCAAAATTACACACTCGCTATAATATACTCGGCTCCGCGCTTGTTACGCACGCGGTATATTAATATAATTTCGCGAAATTGCTCGAAAAGCGGTATAGAACCGATATGCATATATAGCATTTCGCGAAAGCCCCAGCGCGTATATAATATCGAAATGCAAATTTCGAAACTTTTTCCCTCCGCTCGAGCTTCTCCGAAGCGGCTATTCATACAATACTGTAAAACGCGTCGTGGAAAAAACAATATGTGTGTATTTACAGTGCACGCGGGGGGAAAACAACATCGGCTCTCTCTCTCTACGAACGGACAATTTCGTTCCACTTACTCATCTAAGCGATTTAGTAATTGCACGAGGGGCAGGAATAAAAAAAATGAAAATGCTCGCGCGCCCCCTCTTCTGTGTGTATGTATAATGCGAGTGTATATAGTCTCTCCCTCATGTCCGAGCTGCACGAATTCTGGGTTACAGGTGCGCGCGCGTGAGAATGCGTCGTCGCAGGTGCCTCCCTCCGCTTTGTGCGCTCGGCTTTTTTCCATTATTGTCGTTTCGCATCGTAAAGTCTGCTCCTACTGCTGCTGCTTCACTTTCGTCGCTTGAGAGAGAGTGTCTAGAATTGACGAGGGCGGAAAGTCGACGTGTATTATATTTATATAGTCCGCTTGGACGTTGCGAAAGGAATATAAACTTTCGCTCGTGCGGTGTCGTCGTTTTGTAATACATGTGAGAGTAGAGACTAATTATAACGTTAAATTTAACTTTGTGCTGTAAAAGCATCAATTCTGGAAATAATTTCCTTCAAAAAGCATCATCATCAAAAAGAAAGTCTATTTGCAAAGCCTTTTGTACAAGTATAGGACGCGATGCGTGTGATGAGCACCTCGAAATGAGAGTCTTCTTCAAATCCGCCCCCGCGCACGTCAAAGATCCGCTGGATCTAATTAAACGCGAATCCGCGCATCAGAGAGCAGTTTCTGTATAACTAATCGAGCGTATATAATATGTGCGCGACAAAGGGCTCTCACTCACTCGCGAGAGCTAAGGGTGCGCGCAAGACCAAGTCTCGCGACTAATTAAAGAGCCCTGGGCTAACGCGCGAGAACTTTGCTCTATGTTTGCGCTTAGACTTAATTATACGCCGACGCCGATCATCATCATCCCCCTTTTCAATCGAACGCCGCGGGCGATCACGCGCCGCCAGTCCGGATGATCCGCTAAACGCCTCTCGACTGGTGAACGCGCGATATTATATTTTTTTTATAATAAGATTTTTTGGCCGTGTTGTGCTTTAATTCAATCTCGCGAGCTACGCTTTTTAATCGAAAATCGTGAGAACGTCGCTCTGGGCTCTATATATACCGATAATAACGTAAGCCCTTTATTGGGAAAACATCGAGGAGCATAATAAGCGTGAGTGCTTTGCGAGAGATGTAGTTGTGAATTTTATTAAAGACAAATATATAAGCGTCTCTCGCGCGAGAGTGAAAACATCAAAGCGTATAAATATTTTTTTTAAATCGAAGCTGTATACTGGTGTGTTACGCATACGAATTTTCTCGAGTCTTCGAAAAAAAGACAAAAGAGTTTTTCACGATGAATTCTGAATAAGGCGTGAAC
>UCOJ01000778.1:0-65414 GCA_900474305.1 Cecidostiba fungosa | reverse complement strand
TTTACGACCTCCGATGAGTGTATAGCAGGTCGGTTTTCAGTTTAGATGATGTCTGCCATAGATCTATTGATGGGCCTGCTAATGGTTCTCTGTCTACTGCCAAGTGTCTGCATGTGTCCTGCTGAATGCCTGTGGGTGGTGTCTGGGTTTTTCTTCTGTCGCTGTCGCTGTCGTTGTCGCCAACCTTTTACTTTCACCGGCGTCGGTCATATAAAAAAAAAGGACTCGAGACAGTTTATGGCTTTTCCCAAAACTAGCATTTCCTTTTCAAACTGTTACGCATAGAAAAGGTCGAGTGAAACAAGAGAGGAAGAAAAAAAAAACTTGTATATTTAAACGCTGGACGTTACAAAACAAAAAAAAATTATTTTTTCATTAATGCTTCTTCTTAAGAAATTCAAAGAGAGCAATTATTGGAGGAACAATGTTCAATAGCGTGCTATTCCTCCAATTCTCCTATAAGGAGAATTGGAAAGCAAGTTAAAATTTTTGAGCCATCGTTCATTTTACATATGATCATACGCACGCCTCTACATTCATGCATTCCGATAATTCCTCTGGTCACCTTGTGGCCAACCGCGTAGCCAAGATCTCTTATCTCGAAACATCGGCGTGATCCAAAATCTATGGTTTCATCATTTTGAAATTGGTCGATCTCATTACCATACGTGATCCAAACTTGATCTATAGCCTTATTCGTGATGGGCTCGTCGAAGAAGGCGCTGCATGTCTTACGCGGATTCTCAGCGAGAACTGATAACTTGTTGTAAGTTTTTATATGTCTCTTATAAGTATGTCCCCCGTGCAGACCACCTTCATGAGCTTTTACATAATTATTCAATACACTTGACGTCCCGATATCTGACATAGCAATTTGCGCGTTTCCTTCGTCAATTGGTTTGACTATAACTGAAAGACTGAGGTAAACAAATTTTTCAAATACCTTACTATATACTTATTGGAAATAAAATAAAGTACCTTACTTACTATATTTTTTAAATTATTTTTTACGACCACGAGTAATTTATTATTATTATTTTTTTTTATTTAGGTGTAGCTTAGAAGTTTTTACAATACATATTGAATCTCTCTTGTATATTGAATCTCTTTTATACATATTGAATTATCTCTTTAGTCAATCTATAATAATTTTACCTATTTTAAAAAAAAGTAAATGACGATATTGGCGAATTGACGAATTGACGAATTGACGATATTGGCGAATTTAGCAGGTTATCGCTCGCGTACGGTATCAGGAGAACATAAAGCTAGAGGAGGTGGCATGATGACGTTGCTGGAGAAGACGACTCATGCGTTTATGCGCGTGCTAACGAGAATGATTTATTATCGCTTTCGCGCGTGCTAATTTCGAATGATTCAATACTTTTTAATTTCTTTGTATAGGCTTATACCTAAATTCGCCTTCATTATATAGTTTTTTTTATCAACTTAGATTCATCCTCGGATTATCTCCATGCTCTCACTTTACACATATCCAAGAAAAAACGACAGAAGAAACTAGGAGTGTAATCCCGAACTTCGTTAAAAAAAAAAGCTTCGGCGAATTCTCGGCCAATTAGGAACCGCTGTATCCTCCTCAATTAAACTCGTAGCCTCAGCTAATTTCTTACCGTCGGCCCGCGCTAATTTTCGTCTTCGTCGGATGGGAGAGAGCGCTTAGAGGGCTCCGACTTCGAAACTTCACTTCGCAGGAGCTTTTTGCTGTGGATACTCTGCTGCATCCCTCGGGGGCTTGTTCGCGCACAGTTGTTTCACGCTCGCTGGCGAGAGAGAAACGGAATTCCGGAGCCATAGCCGAATATGGTATAACACATATACTTTTCGAGAGGTCCACTGCGTTAGGCTGAAAGAGCGAGGAAAGTTTAAACTTCCGTATCAAAAGCTCTCCTGAAAAATCATCATCTCCCAAGCCTTATACAGCAGCAGCAGAAGCGTACATAACATTTTCAATTTGTTTATTCACCGGGCAGAGAGTAGCTGCAGGCTACATAAAAAGGGCGTATAAAAAGCAATTTCTTTCATAAAATTTCAGTGTACTCTCGTCGCTGCTGCCCCGTGAGACCCCCAGCAGCAGCAGCCTCTTATATGCTTGATCCTCTCCTGGAGGATTAGCCGCGCGCGCACTCGGTCTATTTTGGGAAACGGGAACACGCGCTCTTCTTCTTCTTTCTCTCCGCATCTTCTTTGCTCTCTCGTGCGGGCAAATCAAAGCGTGCAACAAGCTCGGCCCACATTCCGCGAAAAATTGGGCTACTACTATACTTTTCACGCTCAAAGACGCTTTATTTTCGGACAATGTCGCCTGCCGCCTGGACTAATTAGCTTCGTTGAAGATTATGTGGGTTAGGAGGGGAGTGAGAGTTTGTGGGAGCGGGGGACGATTTATTTTTAATGGTGTGTGGAACGAGGTGCGGACGTTTTAATTGGCTGCGGTGTATACAAGCTTGGAGATGATGAGGTGCGATAGGGAGCTGCGAGTTATTTGAAATTCGCGCGTAAATTTGCTGTAGAAAAAAATCTCGTTAGACAAAGCGGACCGCAGTGAATAGACTAATTGGCTTTAGCTTTATTGTCCTCTGTAATATTACAATTATACGCTTGTGATCGATAAATAATTTTACAATTTTTGTTTTGCAGGGCTTCACCAAGGAGTTCACAACGTTGACGGCTTTGATCACCCACCACTCGGTGATGCCGGAACTACTGCCCTGTCCGCTCTCGCTCAGCCGCTACAATCCGAGCTTCGTCAAGACGGACTCGAGCAAGGACTTTGCCGACATCGACTCCGATCCGGACTACAACACCCTAGCCGACTTTCGCAAGATGATGGCTGACCTCAACGTCTAAGACCACCACCAACACTCTGACTCTTTCTCTCTAGCGCGAACGCAATGTGTCACGTGATTTATCGTCGTTTCATTTGGGGTTCGATCTTTTTTTCTTTTCTGTGATAACGACGGAGAATTTACGTTACGTTCGATCCGATGAAATTAGTACGGAAGACACACAGCGTCAAAAGCCAATTTCGTTCGTTTACGTATATACACAAAAGCGGATGAGAGAAAGCCACGACGTCACGACGAGAAGAGAAAGAGGATGAAATTTTTGAAAAAGAGAAACTAACAAAAGATATAATGAAACTGCGCTTCTGTCGTCTGACCCCGAACACGCACGCACCCCGGGGCTGTAAGGGCGCTGTTACGGTGATATGCTCGTAAGTCATTGCTAGAAGTCTAAGCAAACCGTCGTAGAGTTATATAGTTTATTTATAGTTGGTTGTAAGACCACTAGACCGAAGGCACCCGCTTTCGAGACGGGTGTCGTTGCGCTTCGCCGGAATATATGTGGGTGTGCGCGTTTTATTTTGCTCGGGAGTAAAGAAAAGCTTGTACTTGCGAAAATTCATATCCTGTCGAAAATACGTCCATGAGCTGAGTGAGTATAGAGACGCGGATCTTTTCCTTTTTCTTTTACTCCTGGGTTGATTCGAGCGTCGCCAAGGCAAAGAGAAAGGTAAACTGAGGGAGAATTTGTTACCGCCGAAGAGACTGCAGATAGTGACCGATTTTCGTTTTTCCATTCTTTTGTAATTCTTCTTTTCATTACTCATTATGAACTACGAATGCTAAGATTATTATTATTCTTATTAATACTATGATTAATCTCGATTCCTCGAATCGTCGAGGCGCGCGGAACTCGATAAAGCATCCGCGTCGTCGTCGCGACGATGATATATTATATAGAAAAACAGAAAGAAAAATAAAGCGTTGATGTATAAAAAAAAAATGGTAATAATAACGATAAATAACTAAAAGATGCAAAATGTGTTGATATTGTATATAAATTATGATTACTGTTATGCGATGTCGATTGTATTTAATTAAGAGTGAAAGGACTGAATCTTAAATAGCTGATGGTTGGCAACTCTTGACGATGATCGCTCGAGTAACCTAGTCTTGTACAGAAGAGTCGCTTAGGGTATATGATGAAGCTCGTAATATCTGAGTTCAGAATATTTACTATTTACGAAGTTTCGGAGCATCAGGTAATGAAGTTTGTAAGTCGATTCAAATATCGTCGTAAAGATGATGAAATAAAGTATTCTGATGCAAAAATTAACCCAAATTTATTTTCTATTTAATTATCTTGGTGTTGTACTCATCTCAGACATTATATGTTTGGTGCTCTGAAATATTCTGTATGAAACATTCTGAGTTTTGATGACAGTGGGAAAAAATGCATTGGGAGAAAAACAGGATGGAGCATAAGATGAAAATCCAAAATGTCAAAAGATATACAAAAGTACGATATAAGCTTGAACGTGACAAAACGAGCGAAGAATTAATTAAATATTGGGGTCTCGAAGTCCTTAGCCCCGCGGACACTGAAGTTACGAAAATATGATGATGTTCGAAAATTTCAAGTAGAATGTTAAATATTTATTATAGTCAAGAGATTTATTTCATCAATTAAAAACTTATTGTACAGTATATTCGACTGTGAGAGAAATTGTAATTAAAATAGTTTGAAAACCTTAAAACTCTTTTTTTTATAGTTTTATCCCATATCTGTAGTAAACACTTAAAAAAGAAGTTTAATTACACTTTTTCGTGTGAAAAAATCAAAATATGTAAGAATGTAGAATTTGTGTGAGAATCAAGTTCGTTCCAAGACTTTGATTTTGCCAAAATGTAATTGTGCACTGCCTCCATGAGAGAAATTCGGGTAAGCTGCTGTTCTATCATATCGGGCTATCCCTAAGCGCGAGTGCAGCGGAACCCTGTTTCATTTCGTGTCTTTTTACTTTTATATTGTATAAGACAGTGTGATTAGCACCTACTTAGCCGAGAGCTGTCGATGCTCAGAACGAAAAAAGATACCGGTGTGTTCAGTAGTGCTAAGGTTCAGAGACCCCTTCCCCGCAAAAAAGCAAATATGCAAAAATTATCGTTATCTTCCTGCGCTAAAATATTTGTACTACACTTATTACGAAAAGACGAGCAAAACACATGCCGAACAAATAGTTCACTGAAAATCTCCGCTGAACGGAATATTAATTGCTGCTTCAGATTTGTAACGTTCTAAAAATCATTATACCGATGCGTCGTATAATTTCAATAATAAAATTATTTATTAAATACCGTTTTATTTTTTCACCTTCCAGTATCAAATCCTTTAAACAATGCCATTATCGAATTTACCTATATCGTCATCGTTGAAAGAAATTAGTTTCTTATGTTACGAAAATTTGTATAGAAAGTATTATTACTTTATTATATATAAAATATACAGACAAACATGAATAAAAATGAACTAATGGTCTTCTCGTACAACGTGCTTCTGCCTTTCTGATACAAAAGGCACGGCTCCCTTTTTCGAATGTATACGTCGGTTTGTTTCTCTGCAAAAAAACAAATATTTTTGTTAAATGTATTTTTATAAAAATAAAATTTATGCAATCAGGATTCGCAATCGCATACTTTCGCTTTGACTTTTCGCGTATTCTGCGAATTTCTGATGAGGCATTGTGAATATGTTTTGGGACTTGTCTGTGTCGTGCGATTCGCCGTACTTGCGGATGGCTGGCAAACTTTTCCTTTAATGCTTCGCCGTAGTTGAGGGCAGCCTTTTCTCTGGGTTTTATCTATAAGCAGATCAAAATATTTCTTTAATAATTCAATAAATTACAAATGCAATCATAATAATCATCAATACGAGAAGTATAGCTTACCACTCCCAATTTTTCTGACGCTCTTGCTTTCCATACACGAATGTTCATTTCGTCACTACCACTGAGTATATATTTGTTATCCAATGACCATGCTATGCTCGTGAGCCGTTGCATACGTTTCGTATGGTAGACTTCTCTCGAATGACCTTTGTTAATTTCGAATATTCTAATTGATTTGTCATAGCTGCCAGACACAAACTCTCTTCCAGTAGGACTGTAGTCTACATCTGTCACAGCTTCTACATGATCCATGTGAACGTTAACAGGTGTTTTCAATTTACGTGTATCAAATGTATACAAGCTGCAAGATAGATGGGTGTTCAATACAGTAATTTAATCAAACGTTTATCAAAATTAGAAATTAAATATTTACTTGTAGTCTTCACTAGCGCAAGTGAAAGTAAATGCTTCCATAGGATTCCAAGCCAACCTGTTAGCGCGTAATTTCATAATCACTCTTCTTAGAGCTCCAACTTCTCGTGTGTCATAAAGAATTACACTGCGATCACTTGCACAAGCAGCTGTAAGAAAATTCAAAATGTTGATTTAACAAGTTTTTGAACAATAAATATAATTTCTTACTAAGAAGGCAAAAAACTATTTACCAAGTAAATTTGTTTGGACCTGGTTGAATTTAACATCGTGTAAGCTGTCCACTCCCCATTTAAAGGTGCGAATTGGCTCACTTCTTGTCTCCTCCCATAAATTACATACTTCTCCACAAGTAGCAAAAGTGGGATCATATCGATGATGAGTTATACCAGTTATAATAGTCTGTAAAACATATTTATTTTGAA
This sequence comes from Cecidostiba fungosa, assembly GCA_900474305.1. Lineage (NCBI taxonomy): Eukaryota > Metazoa > Arthropoda > Insecta > Hymenoptera > Pteromalidae > Cecidostiba > Cecidostiba fungosa. The sequence continues at coordinate 58,865 of UCOJ01000778.1, read as the reverse complement.
TTTCACCTTTTAAGAAAGCGATAAATATTAATTATAAACTCTTGCATTTCTTACCTTACTGATAATAGTGTTTATAGGTTCTTCTTCCTCATCTTCATCAGGTTTCGCTGCTTTCCATGTTTTAATTGTCTTGTCATCTCCTATGGTAATAAAATTCTCCGAATCAGGTGAAAATGTAATGCCACGCACATTTCCATCGTGTGCCAGAAAGCTGCGTTCGCAAGTTCTCTGCGGCAAATTCCAAACTCTGACCTCGCCATCAAAGGCACCACTTAAGAGTATCTGCAAACGTTGTGGATGTTTGCACATGCAAGAAACAGCATCTTTGTGACCCTCTAAATTACCAATGAATGGCTTGGCGAAAACCCTGTCCAATTTCACAGCGTTCAAAGCTCGTGTGTATTCTCTTGGAGCTTCGAACGGATGTAGCACTGGATCGTAATTTCTGGGAACTGAAACAATTTATTGTCATTCAAGAGATGTCAAAATTTTGACAGCGATAATAAAAAATATTTTTGAGGTTAGAAGTCCAAATTGTTGATTTACCTTTCTGGATGTCCCGTTTGGTTTCGCGCAAATAATCGTCAGGATTCCTCGTCAATACTTTTACCTTCATGATTGTAGTCAGGATTTAAATAACTACTTGTTCTTGAAAACAGTTGTAAACATTTTTAGCACACGTGCAAGCGACCAACATATAGGTATTTTGTATTTACGCATTAACGCCACTAGCGCATTAGCGGACGCTTTTACCTGCTACAAGTCGATAAATTACCCGTTGAAGAGGGCGCTCTAGTGATGTAACATTCTAGTAACATTGGAAGACTGTTCAAAATAAGTCGTCTGCTAGACGCTATAACCTCCATGACTTTTATACGTTTTCTAGGCGTTTTGCGTTGTTTACACATTTAGCCGACACATACTGGTGAAAACAATCGAATACCGTTCGGAAGACCTTTCTATGTTAATAATCATAAGCTGGTGAGCATTCTTAGCTTATGTATTCAATATTGTGCATTTTTACAACTAACAATCCTATTTTGTTCAGAAAAAAGAAAATCGCATACAACAGAATGTGTGATGTCTTAAATACCTATGCTACCAACAATTCATGGGGTGAGAATTTCTTTGTAAAATGCACTTACTGGTTGAAATTTCGTGAAAGATTAGTAGTAAACGTTTTATTTCGTTACAGAGATTATAATCAAGCGCAAATATTAGAGGAATAACAAGAATGAGAAAAATATTGCAGTTTAATGTTTATTAGAGGTATGAAGATATTCAAGTCGATTCTCAATTGATGAAGAGTTGTTAAGAATTCTTAATAATGAAAATTTCATCTTATAACAGGTTAGAATAGAACGTGTCCAATACTCAATCAAAAATGAACCTTGTACTGGAGGAATTTGGTATCAATTACCGATACATATACATGCACGAAAACTGCGAACCGGATGAGGTGCTAAATTATGACATCTTTTGCGACGCACTTTTCAAGAAGAGACTGGAAATAGCAGAGTCCATTGTCAGAAATGATTTCAAAAAGATTTCTAAACGAAAGCCATTCAATACGCTCCTACACTTGGCTGTCGAGCAAGAAGACATCAGTGCGATAGAATATCTCCTCAGTAACAGAGCTTCCATCAAATTTAAAAATACTCTTGGTGAAACACCTCTACATCTAGCTGTCAGAAAGAACAATGCAGAAATACTGGATATCATCTGCTCGCACATATCCTACGGCCACAAGGAGAAAACCGACATCAACCCCATGGACAACCAAGGCCTATCACACATGCACATAGCTTGCATAAGCAACAACTCGCTGAACGATCTGCACGTTCAGCATTTTCTAGAGCAAGGTGTATCGGCCAACATTCCAGTCAATTCCAATTCACCCCAGTGGCCGGGTTACACACCCCTGCACTTTGCAGTCGAACATAGCAACATGCGAGTTGCCAAGTTGCTACTGCAGAGTGGTGCAGATGTGAGTCTGAAGAACGCAGACGGGGCCACAGCCCTGCACATAGCTTTCCTGAAAAGCAGCACAGGTATGGTGGAGGTACTCCTCGAGGCACATCAGTCTTTGCAGGCCGGCAACGTCAATCCCAGCAACCAGGCTGGTTTGACACACTTCCACATTGCTTGCGCTCAGAAGAACGCGAGTATCGTCCAGGGCTTCATCGACCGCGGGGCAGACGTTAACGCCCACGTCAACTTCGACATCTGGGACTACTGCGGCTACACCCCGCTTCACATGGCTGTCCATTTTCAGTCGAGCGATATAATCGGCTTGTTAATCAAGTACGGCGCCAACATCGCCGCCAAGGAGGCCAGAGGATTGACTCCGTTACACTTGGCTTTTGAGAACGGCTACAAGAAGATCGTCAACTTGATACTGAGCAACGCGACCCAACAGAACAACCCGGAGAACCCGGTGAACCAGTGGTGCCTGTCCCACTTCCACATCGCCTGCGTTCACAACAACCTGGACGTGATGAAGAGCTTCCTGGAGAACGGCATCTCGATCGACGAGGCCGTTCATGTCGAGGCACCTAGTTTCCCCGGCTACACGGCTCTGCACTTCGCCGCCGAGTTCGAGAGGGTCGAGGCGGCCGAGCTGCTGCTCAAGTGGAACGCCAGAGTCGACGCCAAGGACTCCGATGGGTTGACCCCACTTCACGTGGCCTGTCAGCAGAACTTCAACAAGATCAGCAACCTCATCCAGCAGAACGTCGACGTGGACAACCGAATGTGCCGCTACGAGCTCGAGGCCAAGGTGTCCGAGTTCAGCAAGTGGTTCAACAGCAGAACGGAGTACCGGAACATGATCGAGCTGCTGTTGAGGTACAAGAGCGACGTCAACTCCAAGGACTACTTCGACAGAACACCGATTTACCACGCCTGCGAGATCAGTCCTGAGATCCTCGAGCAGTTCGCGGTGAAGGTCACTGCCTCGCTGGTCAACAAGTTCGAGAGCACGCGCTTTGAGATCGTCAAACTCCTGGTGGACAACGGCGCGGACATCTACGCGCCCAACGAGTGCACCGGCAAAACGGTTCTCTATCACCTGGTCGAGCTGGACGAGTGTCTCTTCTTCATCGACAGGTCCAAGGTGAAAATAGCTGAGCTCTTCCTGGATAAGGGCGTTGAGGCCACGGTCAGGACCAAGACTGGCATGACACCCTTGCACCTGGCCGTGACCAAGGGTCTGCCCAAAGTCGTGAAGCTCCTGCTGACGTACAACGCCGAGGTCAACACCGTCGAGAACATTAGTCTAGAGACGCCCTTACACAAGGCCTGCGAGAACCTACACAAGGATATCGCGCAGATGCTCTTGGACAACGGGGCCAATGTGACGGCTAAAAAGAAGAACGGCAGGACGGCCCTACACGATGTCGTCTCCAAGACTGACTTTGACTTCACGGACACCAACGCCAAGGCGACGAGCGACCTGGTGGTCCGGCTTCTCGATGCCGGTTCCGACGTCAACGTCCAGGACTACGAGGGTAAGACTCCGCTGCACGTGGCATGTTCCGCCATGAACTTCGTCGGCGCGCAGGTTCTCCTGCATAACGGCGCCGACATAAACATCGAGGACGACTCGGGCAAGGCGCCCCTGTCCTACTGTCTCTTCCACTGCCGCGGCACCTTCCACAGGATCTACTACATCTTCTACGAGCACATCACCAAGATCAAGTACGTCGGCTACCACGTGAGCAAGAAGAACAAGGCATACTTCACGCGAATCGGTAAGATGCACAACTACTTCAGCGACGAGAGCGCCAGGTATCTCAGCAACGAGTACATGAAGGAGTTTCACAAGATGAGCAGCAAGAAGATCGGCTCCAGTTCACTCAACGAAATGCTCCTGAAGGACGCGAATCAGCTGGCTGTTTACGCCAAGAATAAGACCTTCAGGAAGATCGTCACCGCCAAGAAGTTCGCCGAGAAGTTTCCCTTCTTCGGCTACCTGCTGAAGCTTCAGTACAAGAAAGGCTGCGCCAGATTGAAGATCATGAAGTCGGCAAAGTTGGCCCTGGAGTACCTGATCAGGCGTGAGTTACCCGACGAGTGCACCGAGTTGATCTTCAAGAACCTGGACAACGATAATCTGAAGCACCTCGTGGTCGCCGGCGAAGCTGTCGTCGAGAGTCGTAGTAGTCAATGAAAACGTGATATTTACAGTTGTACTTTGAGAGCCTAACATTAGCAACGAGTTATTGTATCAGCTTTATTAATTGCCATAAGCAGGAGGGTGTATAAAGATAGCGGTAGGTTTTGTATACAAGCTGTATCAAAGCTTTAAGTATGATTTTTTTATTCTTTTTCTTTTTCAATTTTACCTTCTATACGACATGCAATGTCTGCTACATTTGTATTCAGTTTCTTTGTAAATTAAACGAGCCATTCTTAAGATGTGCATTTAACCGCCGTATCTTGTTTCTCCATTTGTTCAACCTCGACTTCCAATTCGAAATCGTTGTTTTTTTTCTTCTCGAAATACGTGTAACTGATCTTGATATAGGCTTTCTTGCTAAATGAGTTATCGGCGTCGTTTAATTGTAAAAAGTTTATTATCGAAAAACCAGGAATTTCAAACCGCATAATGGACACAAGCTACCTTAAATACACTTCAATAACAATTGTTCGGTAATAATCGCACACGCAGTTGGAGTTTGGTACTCTTCATGCTTAGTGTCAACTGATAAAAAAGATAAGTAATTACGAATCGTCTATTTTTAGATCGTGACGGACGAATCGATATGTCCGATATAAAACACTAATACACAGGTATTCTATTATCAATAATTTTTAGATATCTGCATGACATCACCTAACTAGATCGTGGTAACTCTAACGATACAACCTCGTTCTATTTGTTCTCTATACGAAATAGTCAAAATGATTAACTAAAATCTTTTCGCTTATGATTATTATTAACAAGCAAATCAAGACACAATCTGCCGGACCGAACCGAAATCTCACCTACAACTCCATAAACTCAAGATAAGATAAAATCCTCCAAAAATTCATCAAAAAGAATCTACCGCACCTACACTCACCGATCATCTCGACTTCCGGCAAAAACCCCAGCGTATACGCATACATAGGTACAACACATACCGGCGCATCTTCTCGGAATTCAAAAAAAGAGAGGCGTGCCTATTATCTACGTAATTCGTCATACTCATAGGGTTCTGGGAAAAGTCTGTATGTACACGCATATAAGTACATACACACATACACTCGACGGTCGCGGAACGTCGAGATAAGATAAGCCCTCGTTTTTAACTGGATTCAGTTAAGGTGTTCGCATCATTCGTTGCTCGAGAATCAGCCTACTCGCGTGTATACTCGCATCAAACGCAGAACAAAATGCCAGGTAAGGTTTATTATTGTTTATTAGTATACCGTTGTAGAGACAGTCTAGTCAAAGTGTCGGTGGTATAAGTGTGTGGTTTTAATTTTTGGTTTCGAGAATAGCTTGTGCATTGTGGACTTTTTTCTTTGTACATTATACATTTTAATTAGACTCGCTGCAATTGCAGTTTAAAAGTTGTTTACCGCGTTTCAAATATTCTCTATCGTTCCATTTTGATATGCGAAATGTGTTTGTTACAACTACTATATTAAAATTGCTCAAAACATTTATTCTGTACAATTAATTGTTTCAATAAAGCGATGGATTGATAGGCCGAATCGCTCGATATTGTTTAACAAATTATATAATATCAAAGACATAGCGATTATCGAATTTCACTCTTGATACAATTCTTTTACATTCGCGGAAATATCGGACATAAAGTGTAATTAGGCAATTCAAAGATAAGACAAGGAAAAAAATCGTAAAATATAACAAATTCTATCCTGTTGTGTAATTAAAAATGTTCCGGATAATGCTCTTCGAATTATCAGCGCGGAATCTAATCGGCACCGGTTTAACTTGGATCTTTATCATCAGCGTGTAAAAAACATCGCGAGCATTCTGTGTGAAAAACCCACTTATTATAATACGATTGGCCTAATAAACAGAACAACACAGCGGCATTTGTCGATGATTCACATTTCAAAGCTATTTGATATTCCTCATACGTCTTCAACTGATTTACATGAGTCACATATATACATAAAGAAAGTGTAGTCGCGGACAGTTTTATCGCAACAATTAATTAACGCGAATCAACTGTAACATTCCCATACTGGTACAGAAAAAAGGCGCGAATTACGAAATGAACATTTGACTCCTGTTGAATTAAAAACATTTGAGAAAAATACCGTTACAGTTGATAAGATATACATAGTACTTTTTTTCTCAAAGTGTAAAAAAAAAATCAACAGGCGGTTAAATCTTCATTTCTAATTCGCAGCCCATCTCGGTCACTAAAAATCCTATAAACGAACGAAAGCAAAGCCAATATATACACAATGGGCTCGTGCTGCTCGGAGGAACCACCCCCGTACTATCCTCCACCCCCGGAGTCTGAACTAAAGCCGAACATGTACGATTCAGCCTACAAGTGGGTGCACAGAAGCGCGGGACAGCCCATGCCACCAACCGCCGTAAGTGGTGGCCGTGACATCGATGGTGCCCAAATCTACGTCGGCAGAGCTTTCCACGATGGTGACATGATCCCTGCTAAGGTCATCCCTGAAAAGGACGTCGCTTACGTCGCTCACGCTGGCCAGGAACACGCCAAGCACAGCTTCGAGGTAACTATACATATTTTTCAATCTCGTTATATTTACGAAGCTTTTTGGAACTTTCTGGCACTTCCTGATAAGCAGCTGTTCAAACAGTCGCGCGGTAACCTGGATATTATCATAATGCTTGCACCGTGATACAAAATTATGTATAAAACTCGCTTTTTTCGAATTCCTCGATATATAATGTATACGCACGAAATTTCGCTCGAACGAGGATAAAATATGGATAAAAATCGGCAGAGCTTGTATAACGGTAAAAAAGCTGATTTATCGGGATATTACACACGCTGAGGCTACCGCTTTTGCTGCTGCGGTATATATCTAATCGCCGTTGATGCAGTATCTTTAATCGAGACGACGACGAAGTTCGATCGATACTCGAGATTGAGACGTTCTTGAGGAACGCGATTTTTTTGAAGCCACTTTATTTCTCGCGGTTGTTCTTCTTGTTGCCGAGGCGATTATATACACGGATGATGGCGTTTTATCGATGAGTATACCCAGATGTGCGGTTTCTTGTTTTTATGATAGCGAGAGTTGATTTTTCAAGATAAGCGCTTATCTTGTATTAGATCTTTTTTGATTTTTCGTACGAAAAGGAGTTTCTTAAAATTTGAAATTATATAACGTGAAGTTCGTCCGGTTATTTCTTGTATATCCACTTGAAAAAAAAGACTCAAAAACCAAGCACACGATCCACGTCGTGTACGCGAGTCAATAAGGAAGTGCGTCAAAGGTCTCGTGCCATAACTCACACGCGCATAATCAGCCTCATGAATTTCAAGTGGTAAAATGCGAATTTTCGTGGCCCACAGGTACTCATCCAGGCAGAATTCAAATGGGAATTCTGCAGCAACGGCTCCGTACCCGCTGACGCCGTTGTCGCCGGACAGACCGCTGACGGTGAGCCGCTCTACGTTGGACGCGTTCTCCACAACGGATCTCAGACCGTTGGCAAGGTACGGTTGTTGACTATTTTTATGTCTTTTTTTTAGGTGATTCGTTATTTAATATATAAAAATGCTTATTGGACATTGTATGCAAAGCATATATATATATTCTCAATGCCACCGGAAAGTTGATCGTTACATTATTATCAGTGCGGTACAGGTAATAATTAAACAAAAATTACACCGCGAATTTTCCGACGAAAGGTCATCTCTCTCACGACACAATAGAACACTAAATCCTAATGACTTCCGGGCAATTTGAAAGCTCGGACAGATAGCTAGGAGTCCCGTGATAGCAAACAATTTTGCCCGAGAAAAATATCAAATGAAACTAATCCGTCATTTCCATTCGGTAAAATCCAAGCCGCACTATAGCAGTGATTTTCCGGCGCAATCTGGATCGCAGATTTGAATATACCTTGTACGACAATGAAAACAAATTATCCGCGATTTAGAGAGGAGCATTATATGCCAGATTTGTAACGTCGTTCCTATAAAGAAGACTACATTGTAGCAAATTTCAAATTTTTATACTGAATTCTTTAAGAACACGGTTATTGATGATAGTAATGCAGTAAATTATACGAAGGGCATTTTTTAGTAAGCTTCGTTATTAGGAACGACGATAAGTATACTACAAGGATAACCTTATCATTGTTATAATCTTTGCGCTTGTTACACAGGTCCAACAGAGCCACGGCTGCCTCTACATTCCCTTCGACGGCGAAGAACTGTCCTTCAAGGACTACGAGGTTCTCGTTCTACACTGATTGATTGATCGATTCATCGCAGCATCACACCCGCATGTCATTTCCGCCACAAGATTAAACAGCTACTATACATATATGCACCTTAATTTAATACGGAGATGTATCCTGGACCTTTGTGAGGAGATGACTATGTCTTCTCTTGTCTAAAGGTCACCTCTAAAATATCTATACATATATGCCTTTTTTAAATAAATAATTCTATTGTTTGTGTTCAAATACATGTAATTATTCGATTTACCGAAACAGAACAGTATATGGCATCATGACTATGCAAAAAGCAGATTAAATTATATACATTTACTGATTTTGCAAAGATTAAAAATTTAGTAATTGAAAAATAATTTAGGGGCTTCTGTAATTACATTTTTCGTATTAAGCGAAACGTGTCTAGGTGAACAACACGACAATTACACAGGTATTATACGACTACAATTTGCGCGTAATTTTTGAAAACAATCGAGTAGTTAGAACATTTACACAATAGAATTAGTTCTCGATGACGCAGCAAAAAGTACAGACGTATAAATGTAAATCTAACAAAAACATAAACTTAAAATATAGACTTACTTATACACATTCAAATAATATCATAAGTATGTACATTCGAAACATTCGAAGAAATAAACTCATATACAATAAACTCTCATCTTCGAGCGATTCACATCAGTCAAGTAAAAGTTGTTCCCGCGCATCAACGAGACCAGAAAGTCTTTCGATAATTTCGAGTACAAACATCATCGTCGACGTCCGGCGTCGCACGCGAGCACGAAAAACGCAAAGCAGCTGAATAAAAATCGAAAAAAAGCGCCAAACTCGTTTCCGACTCCCGATATTTGTACATATGCTTCACTCCTTCGGACGACTTTCACAATTTCTCCGCGGCGACGAAAAAAAATGCCCACTTGCGAGATAAGCCGATTCTATATAACGATCGATCAATCGAGTTTCTCGCTAGACTTTTTTCCTTTTTTTCAACTTTTTATCGAGAAAAAAGAAAGAGGCGGAAAAAATCAAGCGACGATAATTCGGTAAAAGTGAAAGTGATATTCTCTCGCGGTCTCTACAGTGTCACGTGCGTGTCTTGGCGTGCAGCATCGATATAATTAATTCTGTATATATTTACGTTAAAAGTTCTTTTCGAGGACACGAACGCATAAAAACCAAATAAAAATAAATATAAATCAGCTCACACTAGCTCGTTCTTCATATATTATACCAAAAATATTTTCGTGATAAGGTCACCGATTAGCATATATACACCATATAAAGAGACACACGTCGAAAACCTGTTGCCGATGAAAAATACCGCATCGCGCCACCCTTTTTCGATTTTTCCCGCATAATAGAGCAGGCGCCAGATCGAGAGTGAAAGCGTTCCGTTCTGTATATACTTATATACACATAGTCGCGCGCAACCGGCAGCTACAACGACGGGTTATAGTATTCGACAATCGTATTATAACGATAAAATTCACAATGGTTTATACAAAAAAAAGGACGAAGGTGAAAACATCGTAGACTTTTGTGTTTCGCGGGCGAATCGCAAGGTCGCTATAAAAATTTTTCACGTTTCTATTACTATTTACTATTGCAAAAAAGAGGCTTATTAGACCAGCTGATTGAAAACATTTTTTGCATCCGACGTCGTAACTTTCAACTAATATCTATTTAACGCTTCGATAAAAAAGACATAATAATTTTCAATTTATCGTATTATATATGTACCGAACTTTCTAATATAGTAGAGAGGTATACCTCCAAAAAGTCAATTAGCCCAGTGTCCCATAAAAGCTGTCTATAGACTCTGACCTTATTCCCCGTGGAATCAAAATATATATGTACATAATATAAGCATAAAGCTACAGGTTCGGCAGCAGTAGTTCCTAAACTCGCTGTTCCCTTTTTTCTCTCTCGAAATTTTACGAGCGTATAATGACGCTATATTAGGTTCATTTCTCAGCCGCGCACGTGCAATAATCATCAATCACACGCTGCTGTATATACCTATATGTTCAAAAGCCGCCTTCCTCTTCTCAGTCCAATGCGATTTCTCTCGCACTTCTTTTTCGTCGAGGTTCCGGAGAGGAGGTGTGTTTTGCATTGATCCCTATACACAACAAAATATATGCTGTAATCCCATCTGTAAAAAAAATAAAAATAAATAAAAATACAAACTCCAGTACATATCCGCACTACCTATCTCCCATGTTGAAAATCGAGCTGCAAGACTACCTTATACACCTCGTGCAAGTGCAGCAGCAGCAATCATAGAGCAGCGGCGAAGCGAGAGAGAGAGAGAGAGAGAGAGAGAGATATCCAATAGTGGGGCCCAAAACAGGTTTCCACGCATTCTTTCAAACTCGCTCTCCACTCGCTCGCTCGCTTGGCGCGCACGACTATATTTGCCGCTGTGTGTAGCAGCGCTTCCTCGACTCTCTTTCTCGCGCTTTGTTGCTCGTGTAATGCAGCTGGAGAGCCAGAAATCGAAAGTGAAGCCGGCGCTACGAGAGAGAGAGAGAGAGAAAGAGAGAGATTTTGCAACTGCGGAGAGAGACGCGTCGCCCGATAAATATAACGGAGCTTGTTGTGACTACGCGAGGAAGGGGTTGTTGTTGTTGTCGTCGTTTTTTAAAAATAAGGTGGAAAAATTTGATTTTGGAACTCGTTATCCCGGATATTCGATTTTATACGGGGATACAGAAAAACTCTGCTTCAATGACAACAACAACAACAACAACAGAGATATAAAGCGTCCATCCAGTTTCGTCTGTGACTAATTGAATACTATCTTAATCTAATAATACTTGTATATAATATCAAATTGAAGTTACGGCTTTTGCGATAACAAACAATCAGAATTAAAAAGTTGTAAATAAAAGAATATAATATAGAAGAGATATACATTATCAGCCGGTACAAGGTCGTCAATCCCGCCGCGTGCACGCGTAGTTTCTTCCGAGACGGAAGCAATTGTGTCGCGCAAAATTGCGCCTATATTGAAAGATCTGCACTGGGCTTAGACGACCCTGAAACCGAATCATCGCGCGCTCACGCATGTACCTACTATATGCACCGCCACGACTGCAACCCACAGGGGGAGAAGAAGAAGAGGAGAGAGAGAGAGAGAGAAGCACACGAGTCTCCTCTCTTATTTCTTCTTCCTACGAGTTTTTCGACGAGAGTCAAGGTCAGGGTCAACTCGCGCCCTTGAGACCAGCAGCAGCAATCCTATACATACACATACACACACAGGGATGCTGTAAGGTTCGATGCATCGGTTGCATATATTTTTTTTTCTTCTCTCTTCGGGCAGAGAGAAGAAGAGCGGAGAGCAATTTTAAGGAGCTGCGAGCGGTTGTTATGTTAACGATGTAATGCTACGAAAATATGTAGCACTGCTGTGCCGGCTTTTTGCCCGCCGGAGCGAGCGCGGAAAGTAAGAGGAAAGACGGAGAAACGCGCTTTTTTCGGAGCGAGTGAGAGAGGGAGGAAACGCGCTGGAATGTAACAACGCGAGGGAGAATAATCCGATGCTCTGTGATGTCTGTCCGTGTGTGCGTGTGTGAGAAAGATGTTTGTGCATTGGCTTGAGACATTAGAGAGTAGATTTGCATATTATATACATAGATGCATTGGAAAACTTTGGGCGCAGAGGTGAAGCTCTTTACGCAACACGAGATGCTTTATTATAATGGGAATCGTCGAGACTAACGAGATGCTATTAGCCAATGCAGATATTAGTATGAGATTCGACGAGGCGCTTTTACTTATAGTATGTATAATGGCGTTTCCAGAGAATCTCTGCAGCCGAAAATAAAAAGAAGAAGAAGAAGCGCCGATTCCCAAGATAGAAAACCGCAAGCGTTTAAAGCCGCTTTTTCACACACAGTCCACCTGTTACGCTCTTGAAAGCTTCCTTTCTGCGCTCTTCCTCGTATTAAAACGTTAACGCGACGCGATCGCGGTATGGCTTCGTTCTTTCAATTCTCTCTCCTCTCCTTAGCTCCTGCTTCTGATGCAGCTTTGTCTCCTTCCTTTCATCCTCTTATACACATACGCTCACCTGTCCGTCAGTTCTTCTTCTTCTTTTTCTTTCTCTCAGGATCGTCGCCGCGTATATAGGTATACACACATCACGACGCTCTTATTTCGATCGACGAGAGAGAGAGAGAGAGAGAGAGAGAGAGAGAGAGAGAGAGAGAGAGAGACAGAGAATCGCTGCACCGCAAAACGAGAGGAAAAAGCGCATCGGGCAACAAAGGAGCTGCTGCAGAGGATCAATGCAGTGTATAGTATAATAAAAAGAAAGAAAAGAAGAGAGAGAGAGAGAGGATAAACAAAGAGAGCAAGGGAATGATAGAGAATCGGAATAGCAGTGCGCGCGAGCGCGGAGATCGAGAAAAACACGGAGGAGAAACACGCGGTGATTGTTGAGTAACAACAGAGAAAGAGAGAGGATTACACGTGGGGGTATAGTATAATGCCGGCGCGTAATAAGAAAGTAAGTTTCGTCGAGAGAGCCGGAAAAATTCCTTCGAGGTATTATAGACAATAGAGCTGATATGATGCGCGTTTATACAGATATGAGATGTATATAACGATTGAAAATAAAGTAAGATGTGAGTTAGTTTAATAGAAGCAATAAAGAAAAGTCTTCTCCAAACAAGTGAGATCAAATCGTGGTACTTCTAAAATTTTAAATGTTTTATTGCTTGCCACGATGCCAATAGCATGGGGAAATTACGCACTGATTCACACCGGATCTACCTCAAGTGTATTGTTTTTCTGTTAAGGTGTAATAAATTACATCTAATACATAGAGACACGTGGAAAAACTCACGCCGACCTTCGTCTAGTCGAAAACAAATATTAATCTGTTTGGCCATACGAGTGGAGGAGCACAGATAGTATGTAGATTTAAATTATTATTAAGAAGCTCAGTAGTAGGAGCAGTTGGGCTATCCTACTCTTACCCCTGGCCTTACCGGCGGTAACAAAGACAAAACAAACGATAAATCAAGTGTATAGAGGTATACATCTTCGCTGCACATAATACAGACAGACATCAGGGTAGCGCAGCAGCACATCGTCGTATACATACATACACACGCACACGTCTATAACAGCAGAGCTAGAGAGAGAGAGAGAGAGAGAGAAAGAGAGAGAGAGAGAGAAAGAGAGAGAGAGAGTATATAGGTACCACCACTACAGGTAGACCCCTCCACAGTCGCGTCGGTGGGGTTGAGAGAGTCTCACTCACTCACTTGCTCGCTCAGCACTACTCGCTCGCGTTCGCCGGAGCGTCAGTCGGTTCTCGGTTCCTTCCTTCCGCGGAGCGCGCTCACCTGTTGCAGAGCTGCGCGCGCCCAATGAGGCGGCGAGCATCATCATCATCGATCGGCATTATATGATCTTATCAATTCATCACAATAATACGTAGTGTATGATCGTCTCGCAATGAGGGAACCGGCACAGGAGACCGCGATCAACAACAAGCCATCGCCAGTAGCCTGCAATATAGTCGTCGCTTCAGCCCTCGATGACAGCACGATGCAGAACAACAATAACAAGAAGGAAGCCACTTCCTCCTCGACGTCCTCGTCGATCGGTTGGAAAACAATGACGATCAGGCAGAAGTGTTCCTACATCCTGCGCAACATCACCGTCGAGCCTATGGTGGCTTTCTACATCATGCCGAGTGTACTCGCGTCTTTGGCAACTCAGAATTTGAATTTGGAAAAGGCCTGCAAGGTGAATCTCGGCTACTCGGACTCGATCTGCGCCGCGTTGGCAGCTCGCAACACCAGCGGACTCGAGCTCGAGGAGACCGCTGTGCAGCAGTTGGTCGCCAGTATGCAGACTTGGAAGACAGCGTTACAGAGCTTTTTTCCCTCGATCCTCATCGTCTTCATGGGCGCCTGGAGCGATAGGAATGGCTTGAGGAAACCGTGTATGATGCTACCGATCGTCGGAGAGTTTCTTACCAGTATCAGTTTGATAGCTTGCACCTACTGGTTCTACGAGTTGCCGATGGAAGCTGCCGGTGTCTTCGAAGCTCTGTGGCCAGCGCTGACAGGTGGATGGTTCACCATGATCATGGGTACCTTCAGCTACATCGGCGACATCACCAGCGTCGAGTCGAGAACCGTAAGGGTCGGTGCTGTCAACTCGTTCCTGAGTCTTGGTGTACCAGTCGGTATGGCTCTGTCGGGTGTCCTTTACATCAAGATCGGCTTCTACGGAGTCTTCGGTATCGCCGCCGTTTGCTACGTCTTCAGCTTCATGTATGGCCTGATCGTGATCAAGGAGGCGCCTCGTGCTCTGGAACTAAGAAAAAGCATTAAACTCGCGCAAGCTTCGGAGCTTAAGAGACTGACCTGGTGGGCATCGGTTACCGATTTCTTCGCGCTGAGACACGTGCAGGAGACGTTTCGTGTCGCCTTTAAACAGGGACCGAGGAACCGAAGGAAGAGGGTCATGGTACTCATGCTGATCGTTATGGTGCTCATTGGTCCTATGTATGGTGAGTATTACATTCTCTCTTGTATATATATACACCTGCAGATTTTTCGACTGTTGACGTGCGCGTAATGTTATATAGTTGCGCAAGCTCCAATTTCAAATTATCGCGCGGACGCGTTCGTTAAGCGCAGGATCTGTCTCGTAAATTGAAATTGCGAGCGAGAGAGAGAGAGAGAGACACGTCGCGAAATTCCTGTGTCTCTATCTCACGTGTGTTGGAATTTATAACGGGAGTATATACATATGTGACAATGTTAGCACGTGGTACACGTGTAATTTGCATCGGCGATCATGTGAATTTCGAAAGAGAGAGAGAGACTGACATGGACGTCTCGTGAAAATTTTTGTTGCTTGAAAAACTTTCATTAGAACGTATCGTCATCGTGATAAGGTAATGTTGGTTTTGCAAAGAAGACGGCAATTAAATACACTTGATGAACACCTGTATCTATCTTTTTGCCGATGCGAAGAGTCGACGTATCGAAAGCTAGTGGAAAAAGCGCGGACATAATTTTGTAACAGTCACCGCGATTTTATAATGCCAAATTAGCGAATCGAAGCGATTTAATTAAGTTGCCTAATCCTCGGTAATGAGTAAATATTCATCAAATCGAATAGATCAATTACAAATAGTAATCAGCGAAGCCAGAGGAGATTTCGAATGAAAAATTAGCAATTGCACGCGCGCTGACGTCAAGAGTCGCAGTTATCATTGAAAAACCAAACGAATCGTTGCATGAATGGTTCAAGGACTCTTTGCGGACAAAAGAAAACTATATACATATACTGCACAAGCGCAAAAAAACATCCTCCGAATCCAATCCTCTCCTTTCCGCCGATCAATTTAGAAATCAGAGAAACTATGTACTCCAATTAAACGATCCATTACACAATATATATACAAGTACACACACAACACGTGTCATTCAACTGTTGCGCGCACACTTTCCCTTCCGTGTGTTTATAAACGGTTGAAGAGAAGTAAAAAAAAAGCTCGCCGCGAGAAAAAAGCTTATACCCATACAGTCGGTGCGTGTAAAAGGAGGGGGGACTACTGTAAGCGGGTCAATGTAAATAATGGCTTTTTCAAGCAGGCGAGGGAGAGAGAGAGAGGTAATTTAATAATCGACTGGCCAGGCCAAACAGACGCGTTTTTATGCGGCACAGGCAGGAGAGAAACTGTGTCAGTCCTTGCTCTTGAACCCTTTTTTTCTCAAGCCGTCTCGGTCTGGCTTGGAGCGGCCCGAACGCAACGCACGTGACTATTATATTATACTCGATGGGTACGAGCTTTTGAGGTACCGGCGTAATTTTGCTTTTATTTTTTTCGTCTTTGCTAGCTTATACATCGTGTATTTTCAATGACGAGATTTTATCAAGGTGGAAAATTTGGCTCCAGATAAAAAAAATAAAAAGATAAAAAGTACACAAATCACGATTGCCGTCTGGGCCTTATTTGCAGAGCAAATTTAAACAAGAAATCCGCAAGCTGTATACTCGTAAAAACTTTTTTTAATCCGCAAGAATATACTCAATAAAAGAATACATAGATCTAAGCACGTGCGAAGGTCAACCGCCCCTAAAGAATTGCAAAAGTAGCCTCTCCTATAAATGTCCTCCCTAAAATCCTCGTAAAAACTTGACTTTACACATACGCGCCGAAAACGCAATTCAAGCTCGTTCCTGACCGAGAGACGATCGACCATAGAAATTTTTCACGCGCGTAGAAAAAAAAAGGAAAAATCAACATCGACGGTGGTCCCCGGGCGTAATTTTGACCATAGCCCGATCGACGAAGAGGTGGGCCGTTCTTATAAGCATGTGTGTGCAGTCGGCGCTGCGACCGGACTAACCGGTTTGCGGAACCGTAGCCACAACCGTAATCTCGTGAAAAATTGCGAGTCGAGAAAAATTCTCACACATAACGCGCGCGATATGTCATTTTTCGACGAGCACCGTTTAAGATGCTAATTCGGCCCATTATGATGGGAGATCGCGAGAGATCGGTAAGGAATTTCACCGAAACAATACAAGGCCTGTCAATGATGTATATGTGTGTACAACTTTTTTTTCTTATATATAGGATCCGATGTAAACAATTTCGCCGACATAGGTTTTTGCATGGATATATAAACGTCGGTCGAAAAATCTCGCGAGTTCGAAATTACATAAGCCGACGTAAAAAAAAGTCGGAGCGAACCGTTAAGCGACGTCATAAAACAAGTTTAAATAACGCGAAAATGCAGTTCTGTATTTCGAGTAAAAGTGCTCGCGGCATGTTCTCAAGCGCGCTGTGATGGTGTTTTATGCGCGTGTGTGCGTTTGAAATTCTTCGCGGGCTAATGTACGTACACGACTTTGCTGAGTAGTTTGTGATGTAGGTATAGACTATTCTGGATGAGCGTTAAATTTTGCTTCTTTTTTTGTATCGTTTTTTGATCGGCAAAGAAAACAAAAAGTTTTACGAATAAGCACGAGGTCGAATACTCATAGGTATTTTAAGTCTAAAATTTGCGCAATAAGCTTGGTTGTGTACAATAATAGCTTACAACCATTTGACACCAATAACAAGCTATTATTGTATACAATAACCTACGAGTAACATAAGTGCGAGAACATTATCTTCATTATAATCACAGTAGTAATATACAGAACAACTACATACGAGTATATATAGTTTCTCGAACTTTTCCAAATCGATTAGACATTGTACCCATTTCAGATTCCAACGAACACATAGTCATCGAAAACTCATTTCGCAATACGAGGAATTTCTCAGAATCGTCCTCTCGTTAAGGTATAAAAAAATCAAAGGTCACGTTTTTAAATTGTTTCTCTCTCTGCAGCGCCCAATATAAGAAGACAAAACACCTGTAACAATTTTCCTCCTTCTCACACATAGGTGTAATATATTTCCACTCTCACCCCTCTCACACATATATTCCCATACTAGCTCGCTCGCGCGCGCGCGCGAGACTTTTCCCGGCGCTTATATTAGGTATACGGGAACAAGTGAGTAGCTGCAGCGCCGAATCGCGCACATGCCGGCGCATCTACTTTCTACGCGGCGCTCGCTTGCATATAGATATGCGATTCCGCTATAACGACCTTAAGCCTGAGAGAGCGAGTGTATATAGCGTGTGTTACATCATCACTATACACACACACGCGCGGATCTTTAACCTCGACGCCGCCGGTAGTTTTGTTGCCCTTTCGCTACTGCGTCTTCCTGTATACGCATCGCTGCAGTGAAGTTAAAGTAACTCGATGCTTCAGACGCGATAATCACCGGTGTATACCTGGCTGTATATGTATAATATTGAAAGTCAATCTAAAAGAAAAAAGAAGCGCCGCTGAAAGCAAAGTAGTCGTTCATCCTCAACCTGGGTGGGAAATTGATAGTCGCGACAGTATTTTAAACGCTGCAGCGGAAGTGTCTCTAAGTGACAACGGCACGCGATCTCGATGAAAGCGTTTATATACAACGAGAGTAGGGCGATTACTTAAATATTTAGATTATATATGAACATTCGTTGAGCAAGAGAAAAAGTTTCGGACGATTTCTTCGCAATTACCTAACATATTTTGAGACACCTTTTCTTATAATAAGCGTTGAACATCGGGTGAATTACGATTTAGATTCTTGCGATAGCGGCTAATTTTCCAAGGAACAACGTAAATTTTCTGCTAATTTTGCCTGAAAAATATAAATCATATCTCTAGTTCGGCTCGAAAAGAAAAAAAACACCCGCGGGTATATGCACCGGAAGCACAACACAGGACCGATAATTAAACCGCGAGAGCCGTGTTGTGCAATTCCACCGTCAATTTTCTTCTTACGCAAGTCAGCGCCGATTCGATGTACATGTACTACACTAAAAGTCTCGACTGAAAACGAGCTCGGAATTCAAGAGAAATTCTTTTGATTTTTCGGAAATTAAAAAACAACACAACGCGCGAAATATTTTTTTTCTTTTCGAGATAACATATTATAGCGAAGATGAGATTCAGAAAATTACGCTCATTAGATAGTTTTTTAATTTTTTTTCCAGAGAAGCCGATTGCGGTGGCATTTTTAACGCCACTGTGCAGGGCAATTAAGCGTTGAGTATATTAAAAATAATTTACATCCTTATATAGAGATTGCGAAATTTACGCCTGTCATTATTAGACACGTCTGCAGAGTGTGTATACTTATATTGATGAAAAACGATTTTCCTATAATATACGAGACTTTTATTTGCTGATTCGCAGGGGAAATGGCGGTGATGTACCTGTTCACGAGGTATCGCTACCGATGGAACGAGGTCCAGTTCAGCTTCTACTCGACCTACAGTATGGTGATAAACCTCATAGGTGAGTAGTTTCACGCCATTATCTCAATGATAGAATAAACGTATATAAATATCCGTATCCTCAATAAGGCTTGTTATCCATAACGAGCGTAGTTAAGAAAAGTTTAATGTGTCAGTTTTATGTTTTTGCCGGTTTGTTTTTCTCGTTGCGCAATACATTGTCATCCGCGCGTGTGTTATAGATATACGCGTAAAAAAATGTATCGGATTTCTAAAAACGCGAAATCTCGATCGTCGACCTGAAGATAAAAAGCGGAACATTCATTGACCCGAACCGATTTTTTGTTTTCTTCGCGATCGTTCGCTAACAATGCCTGTCAACGTTCTATAATTACCCTCGAACAGAGATGAAAAAAAAAAATGTTCGGTAGTCTGCTTCATTTGCAATCGCGTAAGCCGAGAGCCGATTTATTTTTACAGTTGTGTGTCTTGATCAGATAAATCTTACATAAAGCTCTAATGCGCTTTTTCTCCCGAGTCAAGCTGAATATCGCGACGCACGCTTATACAGCCGAACACGACACCGCAATATATCGATTTACGCAACTAACTATACTGCGCCATCGGAATTAGCCTGCAGATTTTCATGTAAATTTGCAATTACTGATTATCGGCTATTACAGCTTTCATTGTCTTCAGCGCGCGACACTGTACTTTATGTTCCTCGATTATATCGTTACGACTTCTTTTCGACTATATATCTTTGTGATTGGAAGGAGGAAAACAAATTGTACGAAATGCTAAATTTTTCGAGCGGCGATGTCTCTTTGAAGTTTAAAAAAAAAAAAAAAAAAAAAAAAAAAAGAATATACATAAGTTAGCAGATCGTTACCGGTTGACACGTCTAGAATAAGTCATTAAAGAATCTGATTTCAAGGGAAAATTCCTCAGGTACACTGTTCGCTGTGGGAGTGTTCAGTCATTTCCTGAAGATGGACGACGCGCTGCTCGGAGTACTGAGCTGTATTAGCAAGATACTCGCGAGTTTCGTCTACGCCTTCTCTACGACCGATTGGATGATGTATATCGGTGAGTGATTTTCATTTCTTCTGTTCGCTTAATGAGCTTATCTTTGAATCGAGTTAATCGATTGTCTGACCAAACCCAGTCATTATCCACTGACAAAACGAACAGACGTCACTACTGCGCGACTCTCATTCATTATTACGAAACAGCCTGAATCCCAAGCTAATGAGAGTGACTAAAAGAAAAAATAAAGCATCCACTGAAGCATATCCTCGTGAAATTTCAGCGCCGCTGGTGGAGATAATAAATGGCACGTCGTTCATCGTGATGCGCTCGATAACCTCGAAGCTGGTTCCACCTGACGAGCTGGGTAAGTGGCAACGTGTGTGTACAGCCTCCTCGAGGCTACTCTACGGCCTCGCGCGCGAAAAATCTCTCTCTATACACATACTGCATATATATAGTATATAGTGACCGTCGTGCGGATTTAACTCCCTCGTACTATGCAGTCCAGCTGATCATGATGTGTCTAGAGGCTCGAAATAGATATACCGGCTGCGGGACGACTTGGCAGTCGCGTGTGCGCCGGAAGTGCCTCGTTGTTGCTGGACAGTGTGTTAGCCGCGCTGTGCTTTTCGATCGCCATAGGGACACTGCTGTATGAACATAATGCAAAATTTTCAATTATTTGAATGAATTTTGAAAAACATCAGTTATTATATTCACACTTAATTTACGAGCTAGCGCGCTTATTGCTCTATGTATGTAAGAGCTTATATATTATAGCAGTTTCTGAATGTATTTATACAAAGCGAGCCTTGTTTTACGACGCGTTAATGAACTGTACACTTTAAACGCCGCTTTATTCCGCGATTTTTCTCGCATTATCGACACCGTTACTTTTCCGGTTTGTTATATATAATATATCGCTGTTCTCTCGAGGCGATATATAATATACTCGTTATTTGCATTCGATCGATGACAATGAATCTACGCGATGATGAGTAGCATGCAGTAGCAGCAGCCTTACGTAATATAAATAGAAAAGCTCATCCTTGAATTTTATTTTCAGAACAATCGAGTTCCTTTCGCGTACATATATACACGATAAAGTATACGTGCGTGTAATTAGACAACATACATATAGATTCGAACTTAACCATCAATTGGCTATATATATATACACAATACACACGACATGAGCGTTGTCTCGCCAAGCGTGACTCGTTCTACTGAACGATTAAAAAAAAAGAAAAGAACAAGCCCATAGTTTTTTGGCCTAACTGCCGCGGAACTGTCGACTTAAAAATCTCGTAAAGAAATCGTCATTTCAGGCAAGGTGAACTCGTTGTTCGGCGTTTGCGAGGCCATAGTACCACTGGTCTACGGACCGATGTACAGCTCGATTTACGGGGCCACGGTCAATAACTTTCCGGGGACGTTCTTCCTCGTCGGCGGTGGCCTCATGATCCCCGGCGTCATCGCCTTCTTGTGAGTATATCAAACATATACACATCATATATTATTTTTTCATATTTCGATGAGAAATTACATTAATATATTATAACATACGTAGTTTATACGATCTGCTCGTTAATAATCGTTACATTGAATGACGGCTACTACTAGCTCTAGCGCGCTAACGACCAATATAATGTCGATTTGCGATCAAATATTTTTTCCGCGCGCTCAGCCTTGCGCGCACTTTTATTGCAATTGCGCGCTGCACTTGTGACACTATTTAACGACCTTACAGCTAACTTTGAACAATTGTTATGATATTACAGGTATATGCGCGCGTACATACATAATTATACGAATTTCAAATAATTTATTGCAGTACATATCAGCCATTGCGTTATATTACTTATATGAAAAAAAGAGCTTAATTGAAGCGCAAGTATTCGACTGTGTCCGTGAACACGTGAGCTCGACGGAACGTAATAAACGATTTATTATGATTGCTGTTATCATATATACACGCGCGAGCGTTCTGCCGTCACTGCGCTATGCTATCCTCGTCCCGAAAGACACTGAAAAGTCTAATTGTCAAATAAAGCTCTCCCGCGTGCTCTCGCGATTATGCATCCTTTCGAAAATAGCTGCTCGTGCGAGCATCGCAGTCGCTACAATGTATGTGTGGAGAGCTACATGAAAACACTTGCTCGTTGCTCTTATTGTGTGAAAAAACAAGTTTGTTGAGTTAATCTTTATGAATACAAGTTTCGTTGATTTTTTAATCGTGTGCTGAATATATACCTCGACTAATTGTTATTAAAGCTATATATGAGGCTCTCAATTAAAATTGCACAAAATGATATTTTTCTCAACATGTCAGTTAAATCTGAATTCATCTAGACGCATACAAAAAATCACTAAATCGAAAGTGTACATAATTGTAAGTGGGCATAATTGCCCTACTCTCTCAGTTACAAAATATTGCTGCCTTTAATTTTAATATAAATCAATTCGAGATAAACAAAACAATAAACAGTCAATCTATAAGATACATTTACAGCCCATCAATTTTATTCAACCTTTCTGAAGCAACACCTTGAAACGTCAATAAACAATTTAATTTCCCTCGCAGATGGCTGTACATGGAGCACAGAAAAGACGAAGCTCTCGAGCGGGAGCAAGCAGCGGCTCAACTAGCCGCGTCAAACAACAAACAGCCAAAAGGTGGCAAACAGGAGCTAATGGAAAACCGGCTAGAGAACGGGCTGACGCTTGGCAAGATGAGGAACAACTCGACGATAGGGAACGTCGAAGTCACGGGTATCGACAACGCGGCCTTCGAGTCCGAGAAACTGTGATCACACTGCGCGACGACGTATCGCGCGCAATGCCAAATATGAGAGAGAGACGAGCTTTCGAATGCAAAGCTCTTGTTGTCGTTGTTTCGAACGTGTGCTGATGTGCGAGAAGTGCTTGTTATATATATTAAAGGTATATTTGTGATTGTATATCTAATCGTGAAAAATCAGCGATGGGTTTATATAGTGTACGTGAACAAATGTCTTTTGCCGGGATACTAGAGTATATATGTATATCGTGTTGTAGAACAACGTGTATACGTGAAAAGAACAATGCATTTTTATAATAACACAAGTGAGTCTCAAGCGTATATTACATAGCTATTTCGCAACTTTCATTCCGTCTGCAGATCTTTTGGTGAAAAGAAAAAAAATTCTCGCGCGTGCATTGACAATCAATATTTTTTCACGTAAATGGAATATTATATATATATATATATTTCCAAAATCGACGACACAACAATAATTCCTCAAAAGTGCAATAAATGAGAAGAGTATATATGTATACATATTACGTGATATAGTATTAAAGTGTAAATAATCATGGACGAGCTGCAGCTCGTCTTGTGCGCGTTCCGTAAGATTAAGTATAATTTACCTGATAACGATCATGAAACAGTATTTTTTTAAGGATATCCTTTAAGCACGAAAAGGTATTATTATCGACAACGACGACGACGACGACGACGAGGATTACGGGAACCAGCTTGATCTTTTATTAGGGATGTATTCCAGTGTATTTTTGGACAAAATTTTACGAGGAAACGAAAGAAAAAGCGCTATTTTTACAGCAGTCTGTTGACGCGTAACAACTGAGATTAACGAAGTTTTATACGAGCAGTCATTTTACACACATCATTTTTATATAAAAACTGTTTGCGAGTTATATTTTGATGAAAAAAAACTTAGAAAGTGTGACAATAAGGAAGTTTAGCGAGCAGTTGGATCAGTACCTCAACAGAAACAATAACTATGATTTTGAAGCCGTGTAGATTTTATTGTAAATAAATAAAACTGTACTTAATTAAAGTATAATGCTATATTTTCCAGTAGAGATCGATTAGAATTCCGTAGGATCTTTCAAGCGATTTCGAGTCAATGCGAAAAATTGTGCTACCAAAAAAAAGATTGTATTATAATTTATGAACAGAAGAAAGTAATATAATATATATCAGCGTTATTTATATAAATATTGTTCTTGCGCCCGAAATTGTTTGGAATTTGAAATAAAAACTATTGAAAATCAATTTTCTCCACTGTTCATCCCTATATCTCGCCAACTTGATGCATCAAAAAACTGTGTGTGCATTTACACATCAGCTATGGTTTGCAAATTAATTCACAGAACTCCAGGACGGCGATAGTAATGATAAAAAATACCGAGATAATACCAAGAAAATCTTGATGTGTAAATGATTTCAAAGAATATTTAATGTATCCATTTAAATGATGATTAAACACGAAAATAAGTATGACATAAATATAAAAATCTAACCAGTTTAAATTTACTTAGCTAGCTAGGATTGTATTGTTTAGAATTATACAGGGGTTATATACTAGCCAGCATCATTCCAAAGAGTTAAAAATCTTCTCTTCATAGTTTATGACGTTTTTTACCATTTTTACAACGAACAAAAAGCTCGTTAAAAATGTTCAGTTCTAAAAAATTATATAAGAAAATGTATGAGTGATTAAATACCTGTTCATCGTTTAGATTCAAGGAGCTCTTCCAAGACTAAATGGCTCATTCGGTAGAGCGACGGGCTCGTAACTCCGCGTCCCGGCGTTGAGACGTTGAAGCTCCTTGTTCAGCGTGCGAAAAATTAAGACACGCCGCGATAATTATCGCCATAAACTTTTCCACATTAAATTAATTGATCGCAATTCACCCGTAAGCTAAACCTTTGTATTCGGCTTTGAACTAGTTGAAACCGTTGAGGTGTTTGAAGAGCGCGTAGAGTTCCTTAGTCCTGCATCACGAAGCGTTTTCGATGCCGCTCTCTGCACGACGCACGACTAATGAGTTGGGAGACTTTTTCAGCACCTTGTTGCCCACCTAAAAGGCTTCTAAAACATCTTGCATCAGCCGCCATCACCTATTTATGCATCAAACAAAGTTTTAGATTAACAATGAAAACACATTGACCTCCTATTCTTTCTTCCATTCAACAAAACAAAAGCCAGTCAGATCTCCAAACACGTCAACCTCTCCATCCGACCGACATAACCAGTATACAAAATAACCTCTCGCAATAATAAACAAACCTTTGAAAAGCCACCAATCAAGATCCAAGTATACTTCTGAATAAACTCGACGCAGAGCTGGATAATGCGGACACGTCGCATCAAAAAGAAGCGGAAGAGACGTTCGGCTGGTCGCAGCTCCCGGAACTGATCTTGACACAGGTGTTTGCTCTGCTCAGTCGAGAGGACAGGGCTAGCGCTAGTCAAGTATGCCGACACTGGAAACGATGCCTCGACACGCCTTGTCTCTGGCGGTGCTGCAGCATCTACATCGACTGCGATCTCAGCCTAGATCATAGTATTGCCAGTGAGATGACTGTTAGTACACATTCATGTTATATAATACTTACTTACCACACTGGACAAACCTATAAAGATGATTCTTCTGCAGCAAACGTACGGCGAGCACATGCGTATCCTAGAGCTAGCCTGGTCAAAGCCTTACGTGACGCCGCGAAACTCATCTCGTCGTCAGCGCTACAGCAACAGGAGCAAGAAGAACGGCGCATGCAGCGCCCAAGTGGAGGCCGGCGTCAACTTTCTCGAGTTGGTCCTGGCTAAACAGGCACAGCTGAGGGAGTTGATACTCACCAACTGGCTCTACAGCGGCAAGTGGGGCAACTGCGCCAAGTTACTCTACGCCCTTGCCAATCTCCTCGCGTTAGTACGACGGTGTTGCTCATATTACACATAAGTAGTGTATGTCCGGGTCTTTACGGGAAGTTTAATTAGATGTCAACAGAACCTGGAGAGGCTGAGTCTGCTGAACGCGAATCTAGCGCAGAGTGACGTTCTACGGCTGTTGGCCATTGTTGCTAGGTTAGCCGGAGGGAAGTTGGAGACACTCGATCTGCGAGGAGCTTTTAGAGAGTGGCAGGCACCGCTGAACAGCGCGAGGTTAGTTTACATCATTTCTTTATTCCAAAACTCACGCGGATTTCCCTTCAGATTCCTGCGTCTCCTCGGCCGATTCAGCAGCCTGGTGTACCTGAGCTTCGACTACCCGGCACTGTCGGATGGCGCTCTGGCTGCACTGGCAACAGGCGCCTCCGCTTCGTTGCGGTCACTCCACGTTGCAGTGCAGGAATCTGACTCCCGGCAGCATCGACTCTCCGACAACGCCTGGCGAGAGCTTGTTGACGTTTGCCCGAGACTCGGCGTCGCTTACACCATATGTGTGTTTGAGTATATAGATACATGTTTTTGTTGACGATTGCTCAGATCTTTGTTATGGAGTAGACTTGGTTCTGTATTATAGTGAATCTGTCGGACCACGAGGATCTCTGTTTCTTACTGCTACCCAGTGTGCCGCTCGCCAGGTTTCGTATGTATGCCAGCCACGTCTGGGATCAAAATCGTACGCGTAATTTCCGCGGCACTGTGGGTCTCCTAATCGCCCACTACACCAACACTCTTGGTATTATAGACCTCAACAAGGTATTGTTTTTTTATTGTCTCATTATCTATCTTATTTTTAGAGGAAGTCAGACTGCACCTGATCTACAATAAGGAGAAAATGGACGATCTGATAGTGTCCTTGTTGACGCGCTGCAAGCAGCTGGAGAAAATTCATTACGAAGGTATTTTGCGAGATTTTGAGACGCTTCGTGATGTCTGCCAACTGCAGCTGGATAGCAAGACGCGTGAGCTACTTTTAAAGCTTCAAAAGATCTATATCGTTTTTTTTTATTTATTTCGTTTGATGTTTATTAATACAGGCTGGTACGACAAGATCTACTTGAAGCCCCAAAACGCGAACATGCATAACAGAGCTTTGATGCATGACATCGGTCGCCAGTACAGCCGTAAGCTTCTCCAGCGAGGCGTCGATTTTCGTATCGAGAACTTTGTCTAGACTGCTATACACTATTACTTCTTGCTACTATCTGATCTTGGCTTTCACGAAAATTGAATGGTCTTCATATTATATACAAATCGTACTTCCAATAAAACTCTATAAATACAATACGCGAGCAAATCAATAACAATGTGTACATTTGCAACTCCGGCATATATCAAACTGTACGACTCCAAAAAAATCGATGACCTAATCCAAACTCGACAGCGATAAGAATCATGATCATCATCGATAAACTCGGGATGCACGCGTGTGCTTCGTTCAAAAATACGCGCACACCTAACTAAACGTTACGCGCATGCGCTATACGCGACTCGCCGTCTCGCCGCCGCACATCAGCTGGCGGCACCTCTCTTTCCTCAGTAGTCACAGTCTCAGTATTCTCAGTCGCCGAGAGCCGGCGAGCCGGCAACAAGGTTGCGTTGAGTTACGTCTACTTCTAGCACACAGCTGTTTTGTTATTAATTCCAATATAACACATCTTCTCTGAGGTAATCAAGCATAAACCGACCGACATTTTTCATAAAAATCTCGAGGATAGGAATCACGACAATTTTGAAGAACGAGTACTTGTTTTGTACAGAGCAAACAGCGTGTGACTCATCCTCGCACTCACACAGAGCCGCGACACGCGCACATGGGCGTGTACGACAACAACAAGTGAGCAGAGAGTCCGGCAGTACATGGCAACAGGCGAGTAGCTATTGCTACGACACCTATATACACAGACGTCTGCTAAGGGAGAAACAGAGAGGACCGTTTATTTGCGAGGGACCAACTGATCCATGAGGTGTGTTATCCAAGCGTTAGCTTATATTTATTATTAAAACTATCGTATCACTTGACGGGTCCAAGTATGATTTTGTTATTCTCTGCGAATTGTACTTATGTATATATAGGTGTGAATGTTTTTCGAGTAGGCGGCAACTGTTTTTTCGTTCGCTAATACTTACCCGCCTGTGAGAGTATGTGTGCGACCGCGAGAGATATTGTAAACAAGCCGCGCGAGCCGCTATTATTAGACACAAAGAGGCGAGTCGTCTTGCACTCGCACGAGCTCCACGAAAAGTGCATGGATTTTTTTTTTTTTTTTTGTTTTCTTGTCGAAAAATTCCATCGTTGCGTTACACACCGCGTAACCGATGATACCACGACCGGCATGTGTTTTTTCTTTGGGTAACGAATTTTCGGAGCTCATATTGTTTTCGAAAGCGAAATCGAGCGCGAAATTGGACGTTTTTATTATTATTATTATTGCGAGTATTATGTGCGAGCGACGAATTATCAGACACCTGATAATGAGCGCATTATCTGAATTATTTTTACCTTCGAGCTTTAAAAACAAGTCGATTACGCGACAGACACACACAGAGACACTGATGGACGCTAGCGTTTCGCGAACGAATGTAAGTAATATAGTCTGAATCTACGAGTGTTTTGCGGAATTGTGTATACACCGGCTTTGAAAATATGTTGCATATACAATCGAGTCATGATAGCTGTATCTTGGCCAACGTAAATGTGGCTTTTCGAATTATCGGGAAAAGAATGATAACGCCTGTGCGACTTTGGCTGCATTTGTATACGTTTGTATAGGTGTATTATAAGTAATATACGTTTATACAGTGAAAACGCTCTTATAGCGCTATATATAGTCACTTCGCGAAGAATGTTACTTCTCGCGTTTATCAACGCGATACTTTGATAATGCAACGGGAATATAATAAACGCTTGCGCTGCAGCATTGTATTACTTTGTGCAGGGGTAAATTGATTATTTTCATCTGGTATCTAAAATAATCTCTTGAGAATAAACGTGAAATAATGCGTTATTTGTTATAGCGATCTGTATGAACAATGGTATATTTTTATTTGAACTTGGAAAAACCGCGACGCTTATTTTAATAAACTATAATAACCAAGTTTATTTTTTTGTCTGATTTTAGCTAGACTAACGTTCGTTAGATAAAAAACGGGTTATTTTCAATGACATCTAGGTAATGTCTATCGACCGTTCGCTTTAAAAGAAAAATTAGCTGTAGCTTTTACCAACAGTAATACAAAAGCTTATACAAATGTAAGATTTTTTTTTAAATCTATCTTCCGACCTCGCATTGTCAACAACAACAACAACAACAACAACATCGAATTCCAGGCCTATACTTTCACCATCATGTGCCGCAATAACTCGTCACAGGTCCGAGTCAGTCGTGAGTAATCACGGTCTCATCGGAAATAAAAAAAAAATGGATACGTTGACTTGTCCATTGTTGATGCATATATCAAGCATGCGAAAAATCAGTAGCTAATGTATAGACAAGTATACTAAGGATGGAGTATCAATAGTACACTAGACTATAACTGGCAGTTTCATCAAGTACTGCAAGGCTGCTGAAGACTAAAAAATTTCCGATCTATTCTGGTTAAAAAAAAGACAATAAAATTATACAGTCGCAACCAGGGATTCAACAATGACTTTGGATTGTGGATCGATCGCAGAAGCATATAATAATGCTATGCTGCTTGATATCGCAACTTACTTCCGCCCAGCGACGTTTCGTTTGTCAAGAAGAAATACCCCGAATTGAGAAAGACGTTGAATAGGAGAATTATTCGAGATAAACAAGATCGTGCATTTAATTTAAGTTAGTTTACCATATAAACTTGCTCTACATTGTCATAATAATCCATAGTTTATGTATATATTTTGTAAAACTGAAAATTTACCCTATCAGTTAACTAATAATAATTGTCTATTGCAGGTTAGTTGAAAGACCACAACCAGCTTCAAAGGACAAACCTGCCAAAGAATGGACGTCTCACCGTATCTATCAGCGATCCAGTCGTTGACCGGAGAGAACCCCGGCGAGAAATACAAGGACCTCCACTCGATCGCCGCGCAGATCATCAAGAACGACAAAGAGAAGGCCGCCTTTCTCGACTCGGGTATCACCAGCCGGATCCAGCCGGCCCTTATTCCACACCTTCGCATCCTCGTAGGCAAAAAGTTAAAACTCGTCGACGTCGTGGTCGAGGCCCTCAAGTCTGACGATGTGTCTGTCATTAAACAGGCTCTCGGCGCGAAATGGTTTTTCAATGTCAAGAACGAGCACATGAGCGTCGACTATTTTGTCCAGAATATCATGCCATATATCTCGCTGCGCACGCGACTCGAGCTCATCAAGACTCTGGCCCACTACCTGGTTGGTAACGATAAGAAGGCCGACGAGTTCTTTGCACGATTTGCCGATTTGTATGGAACGGAAGTGGCGCTGCCACTTTTAGTTGCCTGTAGCGAGAAGTACATCTTTGACGTCGTACTGCAACGTAAGATTGTCCTACCCTCCAGGATTCTCAGTGTACTCTACCGGAGATATCCGCAGCTGGTGATCCGCTATTTACAGCTGGGCAATGATAACAACGAGAACAACAAGGAGGAGCGAAAGCTGCACAAGATCAAGCTACGTGTGTACACCGGCTTTCTACCGGCCCTCGTCAAAAACCACACGCAGGAGTTCGTCGAGCTGTACGAATGCTTACCAAAGTACCTATGTTCCGTTCGCCTGGGCAGCACGCGTGCCGAGTTTTTCTTAAAAAATGGCACGGAGCTACTGATAAAGAACCCGAAGCGGCTACTTGAACTGCTACCTCTCAAGCTCGTCAGCAACAAACTCAGCACGCAACAGTTTGAGACCATGTTTGAAAATCTGTTGCCGCCGAATCAAAGTGAATTTAATGAAAATCTGGTCAGCCAACTGCGCTTCTACCCGCAGGAAAAGAAGTTTAATTTGCTAGAAGAGAAGTACAAGCTACTGTATGGCAAGAGCATACTTGACAACACGGATTTCTACTTCAACAAATGGCTCTTCAAGTTGTTGCCCACAGAGAGAAAAGAAGAGTATGCCAGGAAAATGCTCAAGCCTCTAGTAGGTACAAAAAAGTACTTGGAAAAACAGGAATACTTGCCGCCCAGTGAGTCAATACCTCTGCTTAAGGAACGTATCAGCAAGGCATCGTTGAACGACCGAATGGCATTTATCAAGTACATGATTAACTCCTGCAGTTTATACGACAGCAAAGACGATCTGTTAGAGGTACTGCAATACTACAATACCCGACACAAGAACGAGCGCTCCGAAGTAGTTCACGCAATGTTCTATGCACTGTTAGACGAGGTCGATATCAAGACACTCCAAAAAGCGCACTGGCAGGTTCTCTGGGAAATCATCCAACGAGCTTACGTCAAGGGCGATCTCTTTGTCGATGAGTACACGATATTCTACAAAGAACTTTTCAGTGGTGCATTACATCACTTCCTGAAGCAGTGTAAAGTCGAAGAGACCAAGGACGAAGCCAAACAGTTTTTGGATAAGCTTGTGGGAATAGTGCTCGATTGCTACCTAGAGCATAAAATGCCGCTGGAATTTATGAAAGACTGCCCCTCGGAGCTCAAGCGCGAATGTCTACAGAAGTTTTTGACAAGCGTGCCGCTGAAGTATCCGGAAACTCACGAGGTATGGAACAAGTTCGACAACAAGTTGAAATTCGTATCGTATCTTGTGAGTTCGATACACAATTTCAACGTCAAAAATTTGTACACTGAAGAGAAAAAGAAGAAGAGAAAGAGCAAATCCGGAGCCACAGTCATGGACTCTGAGGGCAATGAAATAAAACAGAGCAAATTGATGTTGCGGGATTATCCCTGGTTGGTAAAGTTGTCAGTAGATCTGATTAAGAATAGCCAGAAGTGCACGGTGCATAAAAACAGAAACATTTACGCGGAGCATAAGAGGACTTTGCGACAACACGACCGCGAGCTCTATCAAAGCATCATAGATAGCGACCCGGAACTAATAAACGAAATAGAGTCTTACGACGCAATGCACGTATTGAAGTACGCGCATAGCAAGGTCCTCGACAAATGGAAGCTGTATCTTAACGTTTGCCGAGAGAAACTTAACTTCAACAGCAAGGCAGCCAGACGCTTTGTAACGTCAACCAAATGGCACCAGAAACTACCGATTAAATTCGTTGAGCAGTGCTTACTAGAGATCAAGGAGAAAGGTAGCACTTTAGTGTTGGGTATTCTTCTCGAGGGCGATGCGTTCGGCAAAATTGTACAGCCCTACCTGCCAAAGGATAAAGCTATCGACCTGGACGAAGAGGATGCGAAGAAGACTTATGACTTAATTTCTTCCTTACCAAAAGCAATGAACTTTTCGAACCCGCCAGTAAGTTTTGAAATAATATCCGCTTTCTGTCAAGGTGACTACGTCTCACTAGCCACGCACACCTTAACGAGCGTAGCGCAGCGTGTGCCCGTTAGTCGGGTCGTTGCTTTCGCGAATCAGTTGGTGGATAAGCCTATTTCTGTTGAGAAATTAGGCATTCGCTTAGTCTTCCAGGTATCGTCAAATATCGAGTCCCGAGAATTCCTTGCACGCATTTGGAGCACCGAGGTCAACTGCTCGATTCGAGAGGTAGTGGCCAAAATGATATTTGACGTGTTTACACAAACTCCCAATGATGAGACCTGGCAGCTGATCAGGACATGCCTCAATGGGCTGACCAGCGCCGACCAGGCGCTGTTCGAGGTTTTGAACCACGTCGATTCTGTCGACAAGCAGTACATTGACCAATATATACATGAGTACTTGGAAAAGATCGACTCTTTCGGAAATGACGAGGTCACCGACAATGTAAAGTCGAAGCTCGTTTGTGAACTGGTGAATCAAATAAATGTAAATATTCTACATCTTCTGACAGAAGAGTTGATTACGGATCTCGTGAAACGGGAGTTATTTAACTACTCTCAAGAGTTTATATTGGATGCCTATCTCTTCTCTGAGCCGAGTAAGTTCGACGAAAGATTGAGTACACTCATGCAAGTCGTAGGAAAAAAATTCGAAGATTATGGAAAACCCGACCCGAACCTTCCCCGAACTTATCCAGTCAATCAGCAGTTTCGTAAATTCTTTAAGAAAGTGTTCGACGTGGCATTTACCAGAGATAAAGGAGAGATGTTCACTAAACTGGTGCATGCCTCTCTAAATCTAATTTCGGCAAAGCTAAAGCCGTGGCAGGACATGCGTATCTTCATTTCTGGAAATCTTGCCAAGGATTATGTAGAGGCACCGACACTGGAGGATTTCGGTGCCAAATTGGCCATTACCGCAGCGCAACTTGTAACGGAGTTTGGTAGCGATATTATTTTGAATACTGTTTCCAACTTTATAGGTGATAACTTATCTACCCGTCTATCATCGCATGAATCAATGAACCGGAGGTTCACAGTGATAGAGAAACTAACAGAAAAGGATTCACGCCTTGGTGCTCTGATCGGCATTAAAATGTTGAATATATGGGAAGTGCAGAACTACGATGAGAGATATGATAGGCTAGTCAATAAATGGGCGGCTACTGGCGACCCGATGGTGCGGGCGATGCTAAACAACTTCCAGAACGAAATTTGAGGATAACTTTGAGAGCAGAAAAAAAGTTGTGGAATCGTTCTACCTCTAACTGTGAAAATTAATTTAAAATAACAGGATATTTTGTGCAGTACATAGTTATTGATGTTTTGCATAATATTCTCATACCAAGTGCTTGTTTATTATTAAGTTTATTTTGTACCAATAGTAATAAACCACGTTGAAAATATTTTTATTAAATTGTGTTTGTTTTAGTATGAATTGACCGTATTTGCATACCCTTTCATTCATTCTATCAATCAAAGCACAACAGTAATACGTGCTTGTAAATAGCCAAAATTTTAACTACAAAACGGAAAGAATATGAAATACATTAAATTACATAATAGTACGTAGAAAGCAAGGCAGATTCATACCTATATAACATGTTTGACCAACAATCTTTTTCATAATTTTGAAAAATTATTCAATCATTCTATTTTATTATTATTATTTCTTTTTTTAAAGTCAATCATCTTGAATTCCAATAATAAATCATAAAAATTAGGAAGTGCAAATTCATCTGTTGCAGATTATTCATTCAGTCATCGATAGAACAAAATGGAAATCTCGCCATATTTGTCTGCCATTCAATCCCGAAAAGTACAGAACATCTGCACTCCATAGCTATCCAGATCATCCAGAGTGAAAACGAGAAGAGAGAATTCGTAGAGTTGGGATTCAGCTCCCGCGTTGAACCAGCTCTACTACCTTTTCTGCGTATTTTCGTGGGAAATAAACTGAAGCTTATAGATTTTGTCATCGAGGCTCTCAAATCTGACGACGAGGTCATCGTGGGACAAGCTTTGCGGGCGAAGTGGGTTTTCAACGCTAACAACAAGAAGTATGTCGACTCGTTCTGTTTCTTCGACAATATCGTGCCGTTTGTTTCGCGACGAACACGTTGAAAGCTTATCAAAACCCTGGCTCGTTATTTGGTTATTCAGGAAGAGAAAGCTGACGGTTTTTTCGCAAGTTTTAGTAATACCTACGGGCGTAAAGAGGCCGGGCCACTTTTAGCTGCCTGCAGCGAAAATAACATTAAGCTGTTGACTATCTACGTCGTTGAACAGTATAATGATCGATATGATGAATTCTTCAAGAGGTGGATCAGCATGAACGATCGGATGGTGCTGTCTGCACTGAACAGTTTCAGGAATCAGGTACACGATTACGAGAACAATGTTTTACCTGTGATATTGTTGGAGTATTAGTTTTCTGGATTTATAATTATTTTGTGTATTGTTCCTTATATGATTTACAATAAATAATTGCTTTAGTAAGTTCCATATTATATTAGTTTTATTGTTAGTTTTAAACATGACTTATCAATACAAAATGTAAGGCTGACAATATTTAGCGCTTTAACTCTTGGTAAATAATGGCACATAGTTTAGGCACAATCGCTATGAAATAATGGCACATATCGTATAATAGGAACAAGCAGAGTACATCTAATTGTAATAATATGGCACGATAGACGCGGAGAGAAATTGACTTAAAAGTACACGTGCGTTTTAATTTGTGTCATATAGGTTTTAAAAAACCTATATTTTTTTTACCTTGAATAATAAATTCAAATTGGCTCAGAGAATACAATTAATTAGCGCTGAAATTATGCTCACTTGCAACAATAAAGTTCTCTCCGTTTACACAATACATTTATAAATTGTGTAGTATTTTATAGTAAATTCTAATACAAATAAACATTTAGCTTGGCACTGTTGCAATATAGCATGGACGAATACCTGACTGAATACAACGGATGACATTTTGCTTATACTAGATAATCTAATTCATAAATCTGACGATTGTAAACTTACGCGTTTTTATATGCTCAACGCAAAAAGGCAGAAATCTTTTCTAAGGCATATTACAAGTTTTTAATGCACTTATTATAGGCATGGATTACGTTCAAGGCATGTATACTCCTAGAAATTTTCATAACTCTGAAAGAAGACTAAAGAAGCGCGTGGTATAGCACTAATTTGGCGTCTACTTATATACTATGTGGTTAAGATAATAATACATATCGTTATAAGTTTACAATATTAAGTAATAGTTTTGTGTATAGTATATATAGTTAGATCATATAAATGCAGTGTATAACTGATATCATGGAATTCAATTTGATTACGATTTGATTATTATAAATGTTGTACTGCCGAATTTTATGTATTGCTTGATATCCTTGATAGATATTTTTGAGAAATTAATTTTAACTTTTAATTAACTCAATATATCAAAGAAAAATTATTACATAATTGTTTTTGGATATGTCAATAATACTGTTATTGATATACTAATATTAGAAATATATATATATCAATAAAACAATAAGATTTTACTAATATAATTATGATACGTAAAATTTCGGAACATTGAACATATACACTAAAACACTAAATACTCATAATTTGTATAATTTTCTTTTCGGATATTTCACTTGATATTGACTTGAATAATGATATAATGATATAGTTGATACTTTCACTTTCATATGCATATTTTTGAACATCAAATATTGATATTATCTTCGTGCAAAGATCAAAGAATCGATCATAATTTGTAACATAACCTCATTATTATTTCATTCTAAGTATAGCATCTAATAATATCATTCCCATAAATAGTATAATTATTAGCTGATATTAACTTGTTAACAATTGACGCAAATAGTTTTCTGACTCTTCATATTAATAAACCATGAAAATCAGGAAAGCAGAAAGTGTTTTATATTTCAAAAACAAAAGTAACCATTGGAATGACTAGGAATCGCATCACAAAAAAACCTATAAAAATAACTCGATTAAACAAGTTGGAGAACATCGCTATCTAAAATAGAAGCTAGCAAACAATCACATGAAGCATCACACACAATAACAGCTCAGAGCTGATAATTTTCGAGTGTGCACTCGAAACTCTGAGATAAAAAATGTTCTGCGTTAACCCTACACTATTAAACTTAAACGTTAAACAAGTGTGTATAATAATAATAATAATAATAATAATACCGAAGTACGAATCACGTTAAATTCAAAAATCAGAGATATGCATCGTAAGATTGATATACAACGTTACTTTTTTTTCCAAACGTAAAGTTCGTTATTGCCCAAGTTTTCCAGTAAATTGACTAGCATCGAACTCTTTCTCTAGCATATGATATAGTATGTGTATAACGTCTCCCCGACAACACTACAACTAATGATAATCGAAACCCATTTGGCACGAAGGAAAAAATCCGAAAAAGATATGACATCATATTACTGCTCCTCAAGCATCTTCTTCAAGCAGGACTTGCGATGTCCTTTGAGCAGAAATTTAGTGACCCATCCCTTGCCACATATCTCGCAGACATAGGGTCTCTCTCCGGTGTGCGATCGCTTGTGCACCACGAGACTGGACCTTTGAGTGAAAGCCTTGTGGCAGAGGTCACATGCATAGGGACGTTCGCCGGTGTGGGTGACCCGGTGAACGCTAAGTAGGGTCTCGCAGGAGAAGCGTTTGCTGCAGACCTTGCACTCGTAAGGCTTCTCGCCGGTGTGGAGACGGGTATGGATCTGGAGACCCTTGATGGTCTTGAGTTCCTTGCCACAGTGTGAGCAGAGGAATGTGCGATTAGGACGGACACTGCGACCGGTTCGAGGACGACCTCGACGTGGCTTGGACTGGTGAGCTGGTGGTGACGGGGTGGAGATCGTGGACGGAGTTGTTGCGTAGCCGATGTCGTCGAGGTAACTGCTGGTCTCCTGCGAAATTGAATGATTTAATGTTAATTCGTTATGAGTGACTTGATGGAATGTGTATAGGTGTTTTGAAAAAAAAGAAAAGATGACGATCGGAGAATACATATATATTTGACAGATACATTTCGTACTTTCGGTTTCCACCATAACCAAATTTTCTGTTCGTCTTCAACAAACTCCCCTATACTAGAGCGTTCAAAATTTTATGTAAATTACCAAGTATTTTATACAGTAAACTAAATTACAAAACATTCTCTCAAAATGCCATCTCCAAGCCTAATGGAAATATGCAGCAGATCGTTCACATCGGTAAGTGCAAAATACCCAATCTCTCTCGATCAATCCCAAGAAAAATCACTTGAAAATCTCATTCCAGATTCACAATCAGATCCAAAGGTCTGTACACCAGATAATCCACTCGTACACAAAAACCGAAGTGGACACCTCTCCATATCTCTCATCAATTCAATCGCTGACAGGCTCGACTCCCGGCAAGAAGCAAAAAAGCCTCAACATAATCATCCACACCCTCGCCGAAAACGCAAGAACGCGTGGTGACCTGACGTCTGCGATAAATGACTTCCAAGGAGTATCGCCTGCCATGTTATCATTCATCCGCGTCGCCGTGGCTGTGGCTCTAGAGCTGAAGCTTGATGAACCGATACTCGAGGGATTGAAGTCCCCTGATATCAGAGTCGTGAGAACAGCTTTAAAGGCCAACTGGTTTTTCGCGGGTTCCAATGTCAGAGTCAACGCCGGATACTTCACTGATAATGTCATGCCGTTCGTATCGCTGAGAACACGAAGCGGTGTGATCAGAAAATTAGCGATCGGTCTTAAGGGTTACCCCGACAAAGCTGAAGCTTTCTTCGACAGGTTTACAGAGCTTTATGGGACGCAAACTAGTCTGCCGATTCTGAACGCTTGTTCGGAAGCGTTTATTTACGATAGGATACTAAGACACAAGATAGTACTTCCTCTGAAGAGTGTACACTTATTGTACGACAGGTATCCCGACCTGGTGATCCGGTACCTTCAGTTGGGAAATCCTAGAAACGAAGATAACGCAGAAGATCGAAAAGTCCTGGAGATACGTATAAATGACTATGATACGTTCCTTCCAAAGCTGGTAAGGAAGCATCCCTTGGTTTTCGCTCAGTTATACGAGCTCACTCCAGAGAAGGCGTTGCTTTTGAGCAGTGTTCGCACGTCGATCTTCCTCAAAAGCTTGAAGAACGTTCTGATAGAGAAACCACGTGTATTTTTGAAGATCCTGTCGCTCAAAGTCGTGAGCAAGAGTCTGAAGAAAGAAGAGTTCGACAGGATGTACGAGAACCTGTTTCCGAGAGACATGAGCGAGGTCGACGTGAAGGAATTGTTGGACTTTGCGGAGTACTATTCTCACACCGGTAAGCTCGAGCTTCTCAGAAAGTCTTACGAAAAAGTTTACGGTAAGGATTTGCTGAACGACAAGGCTTTCACTGATGAACCGAAGTTTTGGAAACTGCTGCCGGTACTGGAGAGGGAGACTCTTGCAAGACGTTGCTTCAAGATGACTCAAGAGAATAAATCCAATTGTCTCTTTTACTTACCTCCCAGGGAGTCTCTCTCGCTTTTGCGAGAAGAGATAGCAAGTGCTACTGAGGCAGAGGACAGGTTTGAGTTCATCGGACAGATGATCCAATCCTGTAGTCTCTATGAGAGCAAGCGAGATCTGCTGAACGTTCTGACCTACTATCACGAGAGGCACAGGAACGATCGTGATGTGTTCATACTCTTCGAGAAGCTGGAGGAAGGTTTCGATCTGAAGAGTCTCGACAACGAGCACTGGTTCGTTATCCAGAAGATCATCGACCACGCGCATGTGAGAGGAGAACTGTTCAGGTCCCACGTGAGCCTTATGAGATCGGTACTGGAAGCAGCTTTGTACCATCTGCTCGTCGTCTGTCGAGAACAAGACGTCGATGAGGCGTTTGTGAACAAGCTGTTCGAGCTGATGCTCGAGTGCAATGTCGAGAAATCAATGTTTACGTGGAACATTCTCGTGGAACGTCCTGACCTGGAGAAACGTTGTCTGGAACAGTTCCTTCAGCTGATACCCATGAGTTACCCAGCGACTCGAGATTTCTGGAGCGAAAAGGATAACAGGTTGTCCATATTGTTAAGCCTCGTGAAGAGCATTCACGTGTACAATTCGAGAGTCGCAAGAAATCAAACGATCGAGAAGATCAAAATCGAAGACTACCCCTGGCTGACCAAGATGACGGACGAGTTCTTCTCTCGTGCCTGCAGCCCATCCTTTCGTAAAAGCTTGCTCCTCCATCTCCTGCGCGTCGAGGCTCCTGAATTCTTTTACGCGAAAATCGACGAATGCTCCACGATCCTGGATATCGACGAGCTCGGTGAGGCACTACGGCTGTTAAAACACGACCCCAAGAGGATCCTCGCTAGTTGGCCGGACTACCTGACCGAAGCTCGGGACAAGCTCTCCTCGGAGAACCACAAACTGAAAAGACGTGTCGCCAGGATGTTCATCTCGGCTACCAAGTGGTGCCATGAGCTACCCACCAAGTTTGTCGACAGGTGTCTCCTGGAGATGGAAGAGAAAGGAAGTATCCAAGTCCTAGGGATACTGCTCGAAGGTGAGGTTTTCGAGAAACTCGTAGCGCCGTATCTACCGAGAGAAGCTTCAGAGACCGAGGCTAGAGATCTCAAGAGGAGTTTTGAGACTTCAAGGGCCATCGCACTGGCTGCAAGGTATACTGAACCACCGGTGTCCTTGAAGTTTGCATCGACTTTCACCAAGAGCCAGGAGTGTCCCCCTGAAATTGGAGGAAGCATGGACAGTCTCTCGCGTCGCTATCCTGTCAAGGATGTTCTGGGTTTGGCAGAGGAGCTTGTGGGAGGACGATCCATCACTGCGAGAAAATTCGGTGTGAGACTTCTGTTCCTGTGTGTGAGGAGAGATCGACAGACGAGCTTTGCCGAAATGCTCTGCAAAACGGAGACCAATACCTCGGTTGCCGAAGTCATAGCCGAGAGGATCTTGGAGATGTTCTCGAAATCACCTAGCGACGACAACTGGAAGCTTGTGAAGGACTGCATCGACAGGCTGAGCGTAAAGAGTCGCCTGCTGGAAAAGTTTGCTGACTTGGAGAAGATAAACGTTGACCCTAGATTCCTGGGAAGATACGTCGAGGCGTACTTGAACAAAATCGAGAGTCTCTATCGAGATGACTCGTATTCGCAAGTCAGAACCAAGTGCGTTTGTCTGGTGATCATGAGCTTGAATCTCAAGTCAACCGATCAACTGGATGAAGAGGTTAGCACGAAGATCCTCAACAAGTACTTCCTGGACGATCACTCCTTGGAGATCTCACAAGCAGTTCAAAGCTTCGCCGTCAGCTCGTACCTCTTATCATCCACTAAGGAAAAATTCAAAGCCAGACTCAAAGTGATAACCGACATCCTGAGGAAGATCGCTGAGAGACTCGACGCTTCGCACCCGAAGAAGCCCAGGTTTTACCCAGCAAACTACTCTTTATCGGAATTTTACTCGGACACGCTGACCGAAATCGCGGCCAGGAGACCGGATGAGAGTCTTGAGGTGATCGATAAAATGCTGGAGGTCTTCGACGGTGAGCTGTCGCCTTGGCAGGTGCCCACTGCCTACCTGGAGTACAACCTCTACAAAGAGTACCTGTTAGCTGAGAATCCAAAGGATTTTGGAACGAGGTGTGGAAGGAGAACCACATCGCTGATCGAGGACCTCTTGGGAAGCGACGTTATGATCAAGGATGTCGCCGAGTGCTTGGACAGGTTCCTGATAGAAGGAAAAATTTATCCTGAAGCGATAAGACACGAACTGAGACTGAGCTTGATCGACGGACTGTTGCAAGGCGACGATCATTATGGCTCACTTGTCGGGGTAATGCTCATTAGATCCGACGAGGTCGACGATTACGACGACAGGTACGACGCGATGGTCAAGAAAATCGGCATGAAAAAGAATAAACCCTTGCAGTACTTCTTATACAAACATCTGAACAGCATCAAGTAGAAAGAACTTTGAAATGTACACACCTCTTCTTGTAATCACGCAATAAACTGACTTTACCAAAAGCTCTCAGTATCTCTATTCAACAAACCGAGTCATAATAACTTACCAGGTAACAATCGGCGTGAATTCTCTCGATGTGCTTCTCAAGCTTGGCTCTGTCCAGAGTCGAGAAACTGCAGTGGGCACAGGCAACGACGAGACAGGCGCCGTGACGCCTACGCACGTGTCCGTTGAGCATGAATCGTTGAGGATAAGCTTTTTCGCAGTGAGGACACTTGTAAGGACGCTCGATCTCGTGGACCAGCTGCAAATGGGCCACCAACTGGGTGAGGTACATGAAACTCTCACCGCAGAGCTCACAACTCCGGTCCATCACGTCCTCGCTGAGGTATAGAGATATATGTTTGTTTGTTTTAGGTATATGATGTTTGTGTGGATTGTATTTTTGTTGCGGTTTCATTTATGTCAATGTTTCATGAGGGGTTGGAATTATGATTGCAAACGTGCGTGTTTATGTATTACTGAGGGGGATCAATCTAGAATATGAGAAATGAATTAATTAATTTCTTGTAAGACTTTTGGCAGGGATAGGAGAGCTTTACGTCGTCGAGAAATATATTTTGAAAGTTATTTATAAGTATATACTAAAACGGTTTCGACTACTGAACATTAAATTCTCGAGAACTTACTTGACGAACGAGTCGATGATGTCCTGCTTGATCTTGTAGTAGTCGATGTTGTCCAACGGGGTCAAAGCGACGCTGAACATACAATCGTCCAAACTACTGTAACAGGAAAACCTTTGTTCGTCATTGCTACTCTACGTGTCTATACAGTACACCAATTTCTAACAACTTCACATACACGGTTCTACTTTCTCTACATATTCAAATTTACAGCAGACATCGACGATCTTTGGATGAATTATATATTAAGGGTATACCGATTTCCAAAAAATAGCGTCTTTATTTTGAACAATATTTATACATAATAAAAAAATTTAACAACAGTCTCCTCAGCTCTTCTCGTGGATCTTTACGTGCTTCCTCAGCTTGGACGCAGCCACGAAAGCTTTTCCGCACACGTTGCATCTGAAGTTCTTCTCTCCCTCGTGCTGTCTCATATGATGAACCAAACTGGTCCTCTGAACGAATCCCTTTCCGCACTCCGAGCACAAATAAGGTCGTTCTCCAGTGTGTATCCTCTGGTGCACCCTGAGGTTCTCCCACTTGGAGAAGCTCTTCCCGCAGACGTCGCAGTCGGCGATCTTCTCACCTTTGTGAGATCTGAGATGCTGAGTCAGAACAGTCTTGCAAGACAGCTGTGCACCACAGGTGTGGCACAGACACTTCTCCGTTGGCTCCTGGAGAAGCTTCGAGTGCGAAGCCTTGAGGTGTCTCTTGAGACTCTGCTCGTTGGGAAAACTTCGAGGACAGTGCTCGCACTCGAGCAGCGGAGCGTCGGTGCTCTCCTCGGGGTGCAAGTTTCTCAGATGAGCCAGAAGATTCTTCTTGTAGTTGAAGACCTTCTGACATATGGAACAAGAGTGAGTGGCTCCGGGTCGAGCCTCGTGGAGGGCCTTGTGTTCGAGGTACTTGGACCTCTGCATGAAGCCACAGCCGCAGACGTCGCAGCGGTGCGCGTAGTTCCTGGAGTGACGTCGCAGGTGGATCGTTAGGTTTGAGCGTTGACTCGTAGCGTAGTCGCAAAGGTCGCAGCTGAACTGACGGCTCTTGTCTGGCTGGTGGACTCGGCTGTGACGGCTGAGGTTTCTTGCACTGCGGAAGGTGGTGTTGCAGATGGGACACTCGAAGGGACGCTCGATTTTGTGGACTGTGTGCAGGTGCTGGGCGAGATTCGAGATCTGACCGAAAGTTGAAGTGCAGAGGCGACAGCTGTGCTTCTGATGGCGAGGTGTCTTGGTTGGGGCTGACCTGAAATGTGAAGCAGTGTAAGTAAGAGATGAGTCATGGATTTTTGGAAGATTTTGATTCGGATGGGATAAAAAATAAAAATGCTGGAAAGTTATTGTTGGAATTATTGATTTAGATTTATTTTGTAACTGTATTGAATGGATATCTTGTAGAAGCTGATTTTTTTTCGAATTATTATCTGCATTACGACATGTCCCAGCAGATTTTTATGTAATCTACTAGCTTTTGTATAAACGTATTTTTACTTACTTGTTTTGGCAAATCAATGGCACGTGTAAATATGCTATGCAGATTCTACATTGTTATGGTAAAGAAATGCTATGTTTTCAAATGATATTTTAAATAAGAAAAATACGAATTGAGAAAATTTCTTAGTTTTATAAAGTATTAAGAGGAATTCGACAAATCGTGATTGACATGCAACTTTTATTAAAAGGTAAAAGATATAAGAATGTCTGAAAATACAATAGGTCATACGTTTGAATACAATTTTTAGTGATTGGTATCAAATTTTAATGTGTAACAGTATTAAATCTCAAACTTGTTTCAAAGGAATCTTAGATATTTCATACAAAAATCTACAAAAAGTACACGTAAGGACTGTCTTCTTATTACAGCAAGAACTTTGTCTATTTATTATTAAATTTACTTATTGTATATTATTTATTTACATCAGGTTCTGATATTGGTTGCTTTTTTATCGGCACAACTGTTATGAATCATCAAGAACCTAAGAATCTTTTTTTAATAAAACAAAATAAAACACTTAAAACTCCATTATCTCTAAACGTACTTATTTTATAAAAAAACGAATGAAAATACTTAATGAACTATTTCAAAGATTTCCTTTTTAGTACCAATAAATATTAACCATTTTGAATGGGCTAAACAATTATTTTCTTCAAACGCGAAGTCACGTACTAAAATATTGTCAAATATTTTCCAACAAAAAATGTTACAATTATTTCATAACTAGTTCTGGCACATACATATTTAAAAATCGTCAGAC
Source organism: Cecidostiba fungosa (assembly GCA_900474305.1). NCBI lineage: Eukaryota > Metazoa > Arthropoda > Insecta > Hymenoptera > Pteromalidae > Cecidostiba > Cecidostiba fungosa. The sequence goes on along the minus strand of UCOJ01000778.1, from coordinate 14,458 downwards.
TTCCCTGATTGTTTCAACTTGGCTTTACGAAGAATAGAAAAATTACAAAAAAATCGAATTACAGCAGATCGTCTAATCACTAATAGGCAAAAAGAAAAACTGTCTCATTGGAAAAGTCAAACTCTTTCAACAACACCCCGCAATAAGTATCCTCATGCATATCCGAACAAACTACGATTACTCGTCCTCCATATCTTCTTTCCTCCCGTCGGTCTTCTGCATCAGATCCGCGATAACATAATCGATCGAGATGGCCGGCAGTGGCGGCAACGGCCCTGGATGCTTCTTCCTGTGCGTAATCAAACCCGGTTTCTGAGTAAAGCTCTTCCCACAAATATCGCAGACATACGGCCTGACCCCGGTGTGGGTCAACAAGTGTTGTTTATGTGTGTTCTGTCTCCTAAAAGCTTTACCACAGACTTTACAAGGGAACGGTCTGACCCCGGTGTGTATTCTCATGTGCTTTTTTAGCGCATCGTTCCCGCTGAACGTTTTACCGCAGACTTGGCACACCGCTCGCTCTTTTTTCAGATGCAATTGCGCGTGCTGCTCGAGCGACTCCTTCGTGGCGAGCTTGCGCTTGCAGATCTCGCAGGTAAACGGCCGCTGATTGTGGGCGTGTGCCAGATGCTTCTTCAATGCAAAGGCGTTACGATAAGTCTTTCCGCAAACGTCGCATACGGCCTCGCGTTCGTCGCTGTGAATGCTCTGCACGTGCATGTACAGGTCGCTCTTCATCTTGAACTTCTTGCCGCAAGCTTCGCAGGCGAATCTGAAACCCTCGGTGTGCTTGCGGACGAAATGCTCGCGCAGAGACTGTCTGCACTTGAAGATACTGTCGCACTCGCTGCAGACGTACTTAGGTATGGACTTGTGGGCCTCGGCAATGTGCTTGCGCAAGATCTTGCGCTGACCAAAGCTCAGGTCACAGTGCTCGCAAGGGAAGACGTGGCTCATCGCGTGGTCCGCAAGCTCTTCTTGGTTATCGTAAGCGGCGTCGCACTTGTTGCAGCTGAACTCGATCCTTATCGAGGCGGTCGAAGTCTGCGTGTCCTCGTCGATCCTGAGCTTTTTTGGCGGCAGTCGCAAGCCTTTCAAATTGCTCGGTGACTTTCTCTTGGATGGTGAGGTTGTCGGACTGTCTGTTCGGGTTTTGGCGGTTCGTCGAGGGGTTCGCTTCAGGATTCGAGGCTTCGTGGGCGTCGCGGTAATCAGCGCAGTGGACATCCTCGTGCGCGTTCTCCGGAGCGTCGGCTCGGTCTTCAGTCTGAAAATAAAAGGTAAATACTATGTTAGTTCGTGTTTGGATTTCGCGAGGATTATTTGAAGAGAAGTAGAGGTGGTTGCGACGGTGGCTTGTCACGAGGTAACTTGGGTCCTTTTTATACACTGGCTAGGTAGGTTTTCGCGAGAAAGATCGGATATGAAGTTGAGATTTTTCTTTACTAATAAAATAAATGTTGACGTTAGGAGATAGTGTATAGTAATGCTTTTTTGAATGAATTTCATGCTGATAATTAATGCAAGGGAAAATAAAAGAGAACGTAATTGTGAAAAATATATATTTCAAAATCATTCTATACACAACATGGCATATATATCATTGGCAGAAGTGTTCCAGTAGAATTGTGACGCTCGCGCCGATTTAAGATTCGAACAAAAAAGTTGGTATAACTATCGTAACTAAATTTAATTGACATACATGCTGAGTCTGCTATTGATTAAACAATGCGGCTCGAAATATCGTCTAATAATTATGTAACGTTTGACAGAAAAAAAAACACATACTTTTCTCTTTGATCTTTTGACATTATGAATCGACGATTCTTCAAATGTTAAGAACAAAACAATTTCTTAATTGTAATTATAGTAACTCTATGTATCAACGGATACAAAAATATAATTAGCGCCTCAAACAATAAATGTTTTGATTGCTACAATGTAATCACTTATATATTAACGAGGTTCTTACAAGTTTTGGAAAATTATTCTACTTATGAATAGCAATTTTAAAGAGACGTTGGAAATTGTTTGTGAACTTATGTATTGATCCTCAAAGCCCTACTAAAGTATTAAAATTCGCTGAAAATCTGAATTCGGCATTTGAAAAAAACGCGCTTAATTCCAATAAATTTTCCCCTGATAAAGAAATATTCTAATAACGTTTGTGCTGAACAGTGAATAATGCTTATAAAATGCTTAAAGTGACCGCATCTCTGGATAATCTTTTAACAATCTGTAGGTAGATGTACACATACATCTTTTTATATACTATCGCGACATATACACAGGTACACATAATTCCCACACGACACTATATTTATCATCGACTTTCTTTATCAAAAATCTTACAAAACGCCGTGACGCTGTCTCCAGCAAGCCTCACACAAATACACACCGAAGTATCAGAATTTACAAACCCAGCAAAGAGTCTCTTTCACAAAATGTTCTGTCTAATTACACTGTACATATCGTCATTCCATGCTCTCCTCAACAATAACAATATCATCCCCGAGCACCTTTTCCTCGATAATCTCTTCCTCCAAAGCCTCTTCGTACTCCTCCTCGTATTCTTCTTCCTCTTCCTCTTCTTCCTCCTCCTCTTCCTCGGGTTCGTCCACCAGTGATTCCAGCATTTCCCTGTCTCCGCTGTTTCCAGCCTTGTATCCCTCTATGAACTCCCTGACGATGTCGCCGATCGGCATGACCGGTAAGGGCGGATGATTGCCCGGATGGGTCTTTCTGTGGCTGATCAGTCCAGGTTTCTGCGTGAACGCCTTTCCGCAGATGTCGCAGACGAAAGGCCTCTTACCAGTGTGGATGAGCAGGTGCTGCCTCAGCTGGGACTTCCTGGCGAAGGGCTTGTTACAGATGACACAGCAGTAGGGTTTGTTGCCCGTGTGGACAGACATGTGTCGCTTGAACGAGTCCTTCTTGGTGAAGGTCTTGCCGCACTCGGCGCAAACGATCTTCTCGCGCTTCTCGTGCTGCATGACCATGTGCTGGTCGAGGTTCTGCTGCGTGACCATACGGCGTTTGCAGATCGTGCACTCGTACTTGGGCTTGTAGTGCGCCCACTTCTGGTGGACGTAGAGCGAGCCGCTGTTGAGACAGAGCTTACCGCAGACGTCGCAGTTGACAGGCTTCTCCTTGTGGTGGAAGCGGACGTGGTTGGTTAGGTCTCCCTTGACCTTGAACTTCTTTGGGCAAAACTTGCACTGGTGCTCGTAGCGGTCCGTGTGCTTGCGAATGAAGTGCGACTGAAGCGAGTGCTTGGATCGACAGACGAAGCCACAGGCAGCGCAGGGGAAGACCGCCGCTTGGTTCTGGCGTTTGCGTGTCCAGGTCTCGTGCTTGCGCTGCAGGTGGGTGGCGAACAGAGCCTTCTTCTGGGTGCGGAAATCGCAGACAGAGCAGATGTACATGCCGTCCTCCTGGATGCAAACCTTTTTTTTGTGCGTCCAGGCGACGTGTTTGCGGAAAGCCAGGGTCGTCTCGAAAGTCTCCGAGCAGGCCTTACATTTTAGGTTGTGCTGACCTGTGCCAGGAGAAGGCTTTCTCGCCACCTCCACGGCCTCGTCTTCGAATTCGTCGTGATCGGACTGAGCTGGAAGAGGTTCTTCGACCTCGTCCTCGGGAATATCAACTGCGAAGCCCTCGAAGTCCTGAGACTCGTCCTCGAAAACTTGCTCCTGGACTTCTGGGGACAACGGACCGAACTGGGCCTCCTCCTGCTGATCGCTGGTGTCCATAGCCTCGACGTTGAGCTTCTCGAGGGTGACAACACCTGCCTCGAGCTTAACCTGGTACAGATCGCCGTAAGAGCCAGACTCCGCAGGTTCTATCTTACTTTTGGTCAGGATAGGTTTGACATTTTTTGACTCGGCGGGTTGACTCTTGATCACCTTGCCGTTGACGATAACCGGCTTGACATCTTGCGATGGCTTCGTCTCCTTGACGATTTCTTCCTTCTCTTCAGCGGATAGGGAGTCGTCCTTGTCTTCTTCTTGACTCTGTGGTTGCTCTTCCTTCTCGACAACTTCGTCCTCCTCGTCCTCTGATATCTGCTCGTCGACGGAGAAAGAGACGTCGTCGTGGAGTTCGGGGATCAGCTCCTCCTTGATGGGAAGCTCGTCCTCGGGGACGAACGCGTAGTAGGGTTTGCCATCGAACTCCAGGATCTGCCATTTGCGCATCACCAGTGACTCGCGCTCGAAGATGAAGATGCCTCGACCCGAGGAGGAAGTTTTTGGTTTACTGCTGCTACTGGTGGACCTGAAACATCAGCGGCACAGTGGCGTTATATCGAGGTATCGTGACAGAGGGTTTGTTGATGGGTGAGTGGGTGGTTTTTTTTTGGTCTCGCATTGGTCGATGGTTATTCGCTTTTTTTTTTAATTGAGGTTTTTCGAATGACGCAGTGAAGTTCGCTTTGTAGTGCTTTATACGTGTTAGTTTAGAGTTTGAAGAATAATACTTAAGAACATTAGATTTATATGCATTTGTTGTTTCGCTTTTTATCTTATAAATAATTATTGTAGATAGAGTAAGAAAATAATAACAATAAAAATTGGCATATGCGTTTTATAAAATTTATGATTACAATTTGACTGTATTTGTTAAATGTCACGTTGTCTTGCCAGTCTTTCCTGAAATAAAAAGAAGTTATTCACTTTGGCATAATAAACTTTTATACTTACGCGCATAAGTTCTCTTTAAACTTAACTTGCACGTTATCACAGTATATATGGTTTATTTTTAACTTACCTTAAATGAAAAGCCCTGAAAAGATGATATTTATAAGAATTAATCCAAGTTTAGTTATTGTAAATGAATTAAAGAGACTTTTTGTATTAAATATTTATTCTTCAATACAAACATCGGTTCTGAGAATGCTATATTAAATTTAGTTTTTTTTTATGTATAAATTTCGCACATAAAAAACTCAGCTTAATTATTTACATCGCGTTTTACTTTCCCTGACATATTGAGTAGGTATGTACACCAGTGTACATTAAGTTGAAAACAGTTCTTGATAATAATTAAATAATTGAAACCAACGTCAGACTTCGTTACAAGCTTTAAAGTGGCAAAAATTACATTACAAAACAATGTACATACCTAATAGCTTTACATTCATTCGACAACTAAAAGTAATGTACATTTTTCAAAGGATTCTCTCAAGTGAAATCTAGAGTAGAAATAAGTTTGAAAGATTAATTAAGCTGTAACAAAAAGATTGAACAGACAATTTCCAAACTGAAGGTAAAAAACCAAGGATAATGAATATCTAAATATATACCGTGCATTGCAATGCCTCGAATTTTACTGCGATACCTAACCTCCGTTATTATGTTTACAAAAATACATTGAAAAGAAATGATTATTAAATAAAATACCTTCAAATTTTGTTATATATTCCCGAAATTAAAAAAAAAACTTAGCAGAATTACTTGATTGAATAATAGTTATAGCTTCTCTTATTCATAATCGTAGTGCTCATGGGTCATCAATTTCAATCACACAATTCATCTAGCACCGACATCGTTTTTCTTCACACATTTATACACATATAAATATGCAGCGACTACTCTGAATGTATTGACAATATGACAGAGCTTTGTTGAAAGAGAACCAAATTAAACAATCGACTAATCACTCGCTTGCTTTTCATAAACAACTTATTCTTAAACCTATGATCAAAGGATAAAGTAAAAAAAAATCAATAATATTCATCAATCATCCCAACTCAGTCCTCATACTTCTGCTCGATTTTCTTAAGTATATGATCGATATAAACGACGGGCAATGGTGGCTTGTCTCCTGGATGCATCTTCCTGTGACAGATCAGTCCCGGTTTCTGCGTAAAACTCTTTCCGCATATATCGCACACATAGGGCTTCTCCCCGGTATGAATGAGTAAATGCTGTCTAAACACGGCTCTTCTGGCGAAGGCCTTACCACAGAGGTGACACGTGTGCGGTCTCTCTCCAGTATGTGTCATCGAGTGCTGCTTCAGTTTGCTTGCCTGGTCGAATACCTTGCCACACTGCTCGCACATGAACGTGACCCTCTGCTCGTGCTGCCTGAGAATGTGCTCGTCCAGATTCTCTTGGGTAACCATCCTGCGATGGCATGTGGGACACTCGAATTCAGGCTTGTAGTGCTCGCGTTTCTGATGCACATGCAGGGAATTGCTGTTGTTGCAGACCTTGCCGCAGACGTCACAGATTAGCGGCACCTTGAAGTGCTGGAAGCGTATGTGAGCAGTCAGGTCACACTTGACTTTGAATTTCTTGCCGCAGAACTCGCAGGTGAATCGGCACTCGGTCGTGTGTTTGCGGTCGATGTGCATCATCATCTTGCGCCGCTCGATTGTGATAAAGTCACACTGGTCGCACTTGAGCTCTTCGGGTGGCTGTTTTCTGAACTTGGCAGGTTGAATGTTGCCCGGATGCTCTTCACGGTTGTGATCGTAGAGGATTGTACGGGTACGCGCGACGAAGTCGCAGTTCAGGCACTTGTAACTCGTATCCCTTCGTCTTCTACTGAGCTTCTTGTTGCAGCTCTGCTCGATGTCCTCGATTCTGCCGCGGATTTTCTCAGACAAGATGTCATTGTGCTTGGTGGTGATGTGCTCGTGAACGACAGTTTTATCGGTGGTAGAGTAATCGCAGTAGGGACATGTATAGGTGACCAAGTGTACGTTTTGGGACTCCTGTTCCAAGTGGTAGTCTTCCTCGCCTTCGACCAGTTGGTTTTCCACCTGTTCATCGAAATCACCTGTTTCGTCGTGCTGGGCGTTGTATTCTCCGACATATTCGACTTGATCGTCGTAGTCCGCCGAGTCTTCGAAGTGTTCCACGTACGTTTCGTCGACCTCTACCCCGTACTCTTCCACGTGCTCTCCGTCGTCTATCTGGTCGTCGTAATCTTCCGTTTCGTCGCGTAGATATTGGTAATCTCCGTAGTCACTTCCTTCGAGGCAGTCTTCCACCACGTAGTCGTCATTGTCCTCGTCGATTAGGCCGCCATCCATGTCATCGTCAGCCAACAGTTGGTCGGCTTCTTGCACCATTTCAGCATCTCCCTCGACAAGATTTTCGGTAACGTCATTGATCATGTTGTCGACTGGTCCCTCCTCTTTGACCAAGGTCTGCGCTCCGTTATCAATGATTATGAGCTCTTCTTCATGCTCAATAACTAACTCTTCCTTGATTACTGGCTCTATAGCCAACGTTATGGAAGGCGTTCGCACAGCGATACTCTGCCCGTGGTTTCTGTGCAGCCTGGTTACGTGTGCAGTAATACAGTCTATTAGTAACGTTTTGTAGTCACAATAATTGCACGCGAACTTTCCATCTTTGGTTCGGCTGTATCCCTTGGCACGTTCCTGCAGTTTTTCTATTATACTTTTAGTTCGTTTTTGTTCTTCCGGTTTCTTCACCTTATTTTGGTGAACCGAACTGAAGTGTCTCTCCAGCGAATGGCAGTCAGAGAAGATGACATTGCAGGTTTTGCACTCGCAGAGCGTTGATTTTCTCGGAGAGACGCTCTTTTTATCAGGACTGTTCATCGAGACCTTTGGATTATCTCTGCTGTCTATGGGCTTTGGAAAACTGTTGCTGATACCGTCTATCGTCACCTCTTCAAACTCAATGTCGCTTGACGTGTGGTCGTAGTTGTCTACCGGTTCTTCCTTCGGCTCGACCTCGATCACGTTACCGTCCTCGTTGATTATCCGCATCTTCTTCGAGAGCCTGAAAAGAGAAAGAGCAATGGTTAGTTTGGTGAAGTGAAAACGTTTTGACCATATTCGACACTTGCGTGGACGCTGAAAGTTTAGTTAGATTGGGTGGTGAAGACTGTCGCTTGGTCGAGCCCTGAAAATTGACAGCGAAAGAGTGTACATGTATTGAGAAAAACTTCGAAGATGTTTTTTTTACAAAGACTTTATTTTGAGTTTTTGTACATTTTTTTTTATATTTTCGATGCTGGTTTACGTAGTTCTATGTACCTGAAAGTGAATTTATGTTGTAATTATCGCTATTACCAAGATAATTTTTCTTTATTAAAGATTCTTTCGGATTACCTCTCTCTTTCTCTGAATGAGAAAATCTTATAAATTTACGAATATAATGTCAACTCTTCGTCATAACCAGAAAACAATTAATTTTATTTTATATTTGTTTGATCCAACGTACTAAAAACTTGAGAAGCTCAGTGTAAAAAATAGAAATGTATTTTTAAAATATTGATTTTGTTACTTTAATGCGTTTTGTGCGTTATGAATTCACGTTTGTTGAATTGGTTAATCAAACTTTAAAATGTAATCTTACAAATCTAGTAAATAATTTAGTAGAAGTAGTAAAAACAATGAAGTACACTGTCGAAACTGAGTAAACTAGAAAGGAACCCTTAAACTTAATCCATTAATTGAAGTAAAATAAATTACCTCACAAGCTGAGTGAAATGAACTTGAACACGAGAGCATTAACTTTACATAGTTTACAGGAACTCGTCGTCAACGAGTAAATCATTATATGACTCAATTAAACAACAATCATTATTGTACATACAAGTTTTAGATAAGCTCTTATTTTGTACAGAAAAAAAAGTTAAATACCTATTTTCAGGCATCTTCTTATCCGATTTATTGAAGCTGGGAAAAAAAATATTTTTTCCAGCTTACTTTTTAACGTTATAGTCAAACGTCTTAATAAAGTTGCAAAAAGTCTACATATGCTCGATAAGTAAAAACTTTGTAAAACAATTATATAATTCGTAACTTTCTATATTTGTCTAAATATTCCTAAAATAACTCGGCAAACAAAGCCTACTCTAAATAAACTCTAATTCAGAAAAAATACACACCGCGTGCGAAAAATGAACGCATAATATAAAACTATATAATCTCAGTTCGTGATCTTCGGCTACGTTTTGCATTACAGCAAATCCGTAAGAACATGGTCAATGGTGACTCTCGGCAGCGGTGGTTTATCACCTGGGTGCATCTTTCTATGACAAATCAGTCCAGTTTTTTGCGTGAAGGTCTTTCCACAGATATCGCAAATATACGGCCGCTTGCCGGTATGTATCAATAGATGCTGTCTCAATCCGTTTCTCCTGGCGAACGATTTCATGCAGATCTTGCAGGTGTACGGCTTGACCCCGGTGTGCACTCGCATGTGTAGCTTTAAACGAGCTGCCTTCCTGAATGTCTTACCGCATTCCTCGCACACAGACTCCTCCAATTGCTCGTGCTGCTTGAGTATATGGTCGTCAAGATTCGCTTGGCTGACCATTCTTCGATGACATATGTGACATTCGAAGTCCGGCTTGTAATGGGCAAACTTCTGGTGAAGATAAAGCAGGTTGCTGTTCCGGCAGGTCTTGCCGCAGACGTCGCAGATTATCGGCTGCTCTCTGTGCTGGAACCTGATGTGGTTGGTGAGGTCAGCCTTGACCTTGTATTTCTTTTCGCAGATATGGCACTCGTGCGGATAATCATCGGTATGTTTTCTGAGCACGTGGGTCTTCATCGCATGCTTATTTTTAGAAACGTAGTCGCATTGGCCACAGGCATACAACTGATCGGGCTCGAGTTCCGGCTCCTTCTCGTTACCCTCGCCATCCTTGTGCTTCCTTCTGATGTGTTGGTACAGCTGATTCTTCGTCCAGGTGGAGAAGTCGCAGTCGTTGCACTCGTAGCTATTGCCGTCGTTCTCGTCGCCGTTCGCCCCGCTGTGCTGCTTTTTGTGCCAGTCCATGAGCTTGGAGTTGAGTGTCTTGTAATCGCACTCCTCGCACTTAAAGTACGCGCTTTCCGGAATGTTGTTTTTAGCGAGCACACTGTGCTTGATCGACACGTGCCTCTGCAGACCCATCCGCGACTCCGTCTCGTACGAGCATGCGTGACACTGGAAGAGACCCTCGGTGTTGGCCAGCATCGTATGGCAGTCCTTGAGATGCAGCTGCATGTGTCGCCGAGTCTTGGACTTGTACTCGCACTGGTCGCAGTCGAATTCCTGCACCGGTACCTGATGCAGCGGTTGCTTCCTACCGGTGTGTTCTCTCGCGGTGTGCGAGCGGATGCTCGGGACTGTGGCTGCAGCAAAGGAACAATATTGGCAGGCGTAGCCAGTGTACAGCTGCAAGTTGTATCGTGGCTTGCTCTTGGAGGAGAGCGGATGAGGCTGGTCGCCGTGGTTCCGCGTGATGTGCGAGTTCATCGTCGAGTAGATCCAGGACTCGAACGGGCAGTAAGGACATTTGCGCACCTCCTTGCCCTCGGTCTGCGCTTGCATATCCGCGAGTTCGGAGTCGTCTTTCGACTCGTGCTTGCGTAAGACATGCGAGCGCATCGTCGAGCGCTTGAAGCTCTTGAAGGGACAGAAATCGCAGGTAAGCTGACTGCTGGCGGTGTTCGTCGAAGACGGTGACGGGGTTTTAAGGGCGGCGACCCTCCTGGCGACATTCTTGAGCCACTGCTCGCGATGCTTGCGCTTGACGTGCGAGTGGTAGGTCGAGACAATGCTGGAGACGAACGGACAGTAAGGGCAGGTGCGTTCTTGTTTGTCGAGCAGAGGATCTGTCTTGTTCGACTCGTCTTCATCCTCCTCCCCATCCTCCTCCACTTCTTCGACAACCTCCACCGGCCAGTTGCCCTCGTCGTCCTCTTCGACTGGCTCCATCTTTGTGTCATCCTCGATGGAAGCAGCAGGAGGCGTAGAATTTTCGAGGTTTCCAGAGCCAAGAGAATTGTGCTTGCGCGCGGCATGCGAGGCGACCGTCGTCCTGATGCGAGAGCTGAAGTCGCAGTCGTTGCAGACGTAAACGCCATTGGCGAGTTTGTGATAGCCCGTAAAGTAGATCCTGTCCTGGTCCTCCTCACGGGATTCACGACTTTTTAAAACTGACAGCTGCATGGGCTTTTGCCTCTTCTTCGGAGGACTCGCAATTTTCTCGCGCTGGTTTACCACTTTGCTAACCACTCTGCTTACCACCTTGACGGGAGACTTTTTCTGAGGTGCATGAACCTTGGCGTTGTGATCCTCGAGCATTTGCCGTACAGGGAAGTACATCTTGCAGGCTTTGCACATGTACACCACGAAGTCATGTTTCTTTTCCGAGGGAGACGGTGCGACAATGTGATTGGAACTAGTGCCGTCGATGGTAACCTCTTCGAAGTCGCCGGAGTTGAGCAAGTCGGACGGCTCGATCTTCACCTGGACCATTGGAGTGGCTATGGACAAGAGCTTGCCCATCAAAGGCTTACTGATCTTGACGAGTCTCTTCTGGAAGACCAGCCGCTTGCCAGTTATGGGTCTGATGATCGGCAGTTGAATTTTTCTGAAAATAAAAGAAAAAGGCTGTGATTAGTGGTGAACTATACGTGAGGGTTGGACCTCATACGGCACTGCGGTGGTAAGTTATATACTTTTGGAGGATAATTGTTCGCTTGCACACCGAAAAACTTTGCTGTCTTTCTTTGAGTGAGGACGTAAAGGTGTAAGAAGAAAAACCTTTTTGGCGACACATAGAAAGTACACCGCTTGCTATTTCAACTGGATTGGTTTACACGATCGAATTAAAATTACATACATAACATTTCGTTGTTTAAATAAAAGGAAGGTATTGCAATAGAACTCGCTAGAAACTTAACGTGCGGATCAAGTATTTTGAACTGTATTTATTCAAACTCAAACGCGCTCTATTACATCGCATTTGTTAATCCACAAGATATGAAGCTCTGTGTTTTTTTTTCACTTATAGATTACAGCAAATATCATACAATGCGTTCTTATGTTAATAGTAACTTTGTACAAGAAAATTGCTTGGTATAAAGAACAATAATCCTAAAGTAATAGTAAGGCTTCGGTAAAACAAAGTAAGAAACTAGATTTTTATAAATGGTTAAATTTCTGTAAACACTTAAAAATGCTTCATATTAATGTTACTGTACTAGAAAAATAATATCAAGTTAAACATGTCGTATACAAAATTATAATTTTTCGATGATATTTCCAAGTATTTCTCCATATCACACTATCATCAATGTAATTTGGTGTCTCAAAAATGAAAAAATAAAATTACTCAGACCGTACATGAATTCCAGACAAAAAGCCTTGCGATCGTTGCTCTAAAATTAAAAAAAAAACGACCACATACAGTTCTGATAGTTAACAAAAATGCTTAAAAAATTAAAAAGAAAATACAAAATAGAACATTATTATAAACACACGCCAAAGTACTGAAAACAAAAATTTTTCTTCAACACACTCCGTCTCCTTCGTTAAGCAAATCCGACAGCACGTGATCGATAGTAACCCTGGGCAAGGGTGGATGCGATCCAGGATGGCTCTTTCTGTGACTGATAAGTCCAGGTTTCTGCGTGAATGTCTTGCCACAAATATCGCAGACGTAGGGCCGTTGTCCGGTATGAATCAGCAGATGCTGCCTCAACGCAGTTTTCCTGCTGAAAGCCTTTCCACAAACCTTGCAAGCGTGAGGTTTTAAACCAGTGTGAATCCTCATGTGGATTTTCAATCTACTCTGCCTCGTAAAAGTCTTGCCACACTCCTCGCACACAGCGTCCTCCCTCTGCTCGTGCTGCTTAAGAACGTGTTCGTCCAGATTCGCTTGACTCACCATCCTTCTGTGACAGATTGGACACTCAAACTCGGCCTTGTAGTGGGCGAACTTTTGATGCACGTAGAGCGAGTTACTGTTACCGCAGGTCTTGCCGCAGACGTCGCATATTATCGGCTGCTCTCTGTGCTGGAACCGGATGTGGTTGGTCAGGTCTCCCTTGATCTTGTACTTCTTCCCGCAGTCTTTGCACTCGTGCGGATACTCGTTCGTGTGCTTCCTGATTACGTGCACCTTCATCTCGTACTTGGTCTTGTTGGTGTAGTCGCAGTGCTCGCAGCTGTAGAATTCAGGTCTCTCGGATTTTGAATCAATGAGCTTGTGCCTCCTCTGGATGTGCAAGTACAGCGCGCTCTTGGTCTTGGCGGCAAAGTCGCACTCGTTGCAGAAGAATCTGTTCTCGCTGCGCTTGACGCTGACGTTGACCTTGCCGCTGCGGTGTCGACGCTTGTGGGAGTACAGCGCTGTCTTGTTCTCGCTACGGAAGTCGCATTCGTCACACTCGTACTCATTGCTGGCGCCCTTCTTGAGCTTCGGCCTGTGCTTGCGGGTGATGTGACTCTGCAGACCCATACGAGTCAGGCACTCGTAGGTGCAAATGTGACAGCTGAAGGAGGTACATTCATCCGTGGGCTCACACGAGTGGAAGTCCAGGTCGTCTTGGTTGTTGCAGGTAAAGCCGCACTGTGCACAGTTCAGCTGATCTAGGTGCTCCTCCTCCATGATCTCTTCTTGCTCTTCATTATTTTCGACGAAGGCCTCGTCACCGTGAGTTTGCTGCTCGCTGGATTCGAGCTGGATGTTCGAAGACTTCACGCACACGGGCAAGTGGCTCAACATGATGTTTCGGTCTTCGGTGCTAAACTCACAAGTGGGACAGATGAACCTTAGATTCTTCTTGTCAACTTGCTTCGACTTGAGCGCTATTTCCTCATTTTCCATTTCGCTGTGAAACTTGAGAGCCTGTTTCCTGCGCGACGCGGGTGTCACCGCCGTTTCCTCGCGACACTTTATCCTCGACACCTTGGACAACTTGTTGAGCGGCTTGTGAGTCGACTTGTGCGCCTTGAGCCGGATCACTGTTGTGAATTTCAAATCACACTCGTCGCAGGTGTATTTCTGCTCAGTTTGCCGATTGGTCTTCTTCTTCGGCGAAGCTTTCTTGCTCTCAACCTTCTTGATGGGCAATAACGAGTACGAAGCCTTGCCGTTGACAAAGGACACTTCGTAAAGCGTCATGGAAGACTCTTGCTCAGGACTACTCTTCGTCTTGATGTCATTCTTCCGGATGAAAACGGTCTTCTTGGTCGGACAGGTAACGACGATGGTCTCTGCTTCCGCGCTGTCGGACCTTAAACAAAAGAAAGAAAATAGATTAGTATGAGAGTGAAGAGTCGTGTTTGGTCACCAGGCGAACGCTACTTACTCTGGATTTTTGTTATTATTATTATTAAAGAAAGATTTTTCGTGTGGGATATTTGGTTTAATGATACGCAGTGTTTTTTTTTACATTTTCAAGGTGTCCATAAAATAAATATACACGTGACAGTTTGAAAGTTTATTGTAAACCTTTGAGTGAATTAAGTATCAATAACGGATGATTCGTAAACGGTAACAAAGATCCTAACGAGAATATTATTCACAGCTTGCGAATTACTCGGCAAACTCTAAACGTACTCTGCGCTCAAATTTGTAAGTATATCATGAGAAATATATTGTTGTGACCGAGCTGGAAGTCGCGCGATTCGAACATCGCGAGTCGTGCCTTAATAATAATAATAAATAATAACCCCTTGACAATGAGATC
>UCOJ01000777.1:0-65347 GCA_900474305.1 Cecidostiba fungosa | reverse complement strand
TTCTTCTTCTTCTACATTAATGGCCGTGGGTCGCTGTTCTGCAGATGGAACTGCGACGCCGATACGCCACCTTGCATGGGGACACGGGTTGGCAACCGGATGTGCAGAAAGTGCGCACCCAACAACCGCAACTTATTCATTCATAGTCTTCAGTGCATGCCGAGCAGTATACATATGGATATGAATTGACCTCGAAATTGACCCTCAAGCGGCTCAAGCTCGTATTAGGCGGAATAGAAACGAATATCATAATATATGTTGATCATATTATTTGATATTATTAACAAGGATCCTTATCGGTTTCATTACTTTTTTAAGAGAGGATACTGAATGCTCCATTTTTCCTAAGAGAACTTTCATGTTGTTATAACATAATATCATGATTATTATTGTTAACAAACAAATGACCACCGTCGAGAAGCAGATAAGGACTATACCTATAGTTTATCTTTCGTTTTCATCTTGTTTTCACGCACGTTTCGCGAATAAGTAAGTATATTCAAAGTTCCCGCGTCGCGCGCGCTTGCACACTGGCGCGTAGTCGAGTGCGTTCGTAAAGACATCAATCTATAGGTACACGATATCTCAGCGACCGTCGTTGACGTCACACAGTGCATAAACAGCTGATTCGCATTGACTAATCCAAAATGGCCACATGCATGAGTATATAGTGAAAAGTTGGTGTTTTCCGGCAAAATCCGCCAAGTCCCGAGGCACGAATTAATCGCTACTGCCAATCGACCGATTCTGTAAGCCCCGTAGATTTTCCTCACATAATTATCTCGACGATGATTTGCGCAGTTGGGTTAAAAAAAGTCGACGAAAACCTCTCAATGCCGTCACGCAGTGACATCTCGCGCAGCAGACGCTCTATGGCATTGGTTCTAAGCCTCGGCTCTAATGACTTTTTGTTAATTTGCGAAAAATAGTCACGAGGCACGTCGCCCCGAGGCTTAGCTACTCTTCTAATGTTTGTGTGGCGTCGTTCGTCCGTCCGCGCGACGTATAACGAATTATTCAATTGCTGGACTTATTGATCCAATTCGTGGCCATTTTATGCGTAAAGTAACAAAGTGTATATAATGTACAAGGTTGTAAAGTGATTGTCGCTGGTGACTCCGATTCCGATGTAATTTTGTTTCTCGTGCGAAATATTTTTTCGTTTTTGTTTCCCGACTTTTTTTATCTCTCTGTGTCATTTGTCAATTTCCCCTTCTAAAATACGCATTTGCATGGCTCATGCGTTGGCCAACTTGTGATTGCTCGTATGAGTATCATTGAAAATTTTGTCTGAAATCCTACAGGATCAGTAATCATGACAGCTGGTACTAGTTTGGTTGTACCTGTAGTGCTTTGGGGGCGTATAGCTCCTACGCACTGTATCTCGTGTATATACCTATCACGAGATCAAAAGACATTAGTAACAGGTTGCTACGATGGACAAATTTGTTTATGGCAAGTGGATCCTGAAACGTTGAAGGTAGTTAATCGTTGCTGTCTTTTTAAATTCATGCTTTTTCATGTATCTACTGTAAATTATTAATGCGTGTATTGTCAATTTTATAGATGACTCCAAGATGTTTACTAGTTGGTCATACAGCTCCGATCATGTGCCTTAGTCGAGCCAGTGTCATCATGGAGCAAAACTACATTGTTAGCAGTAGCGAAAGTGGAGAAATGTGCACTTGGGATTTGGTTGATGGAAAGTGCCGTGAAACTGTTAAGCTCAATAATATTCACACTCAAATGTTACCATATGTCTCTGCTGGAGGAGAAGACGTTAGATTATTTTGTTCAGGGTAAATTTATGATGTGATTAATTTTCTAAAGCATCTTAATAACAAATAATAACATTATATTTGCAATCCTCAGATATTATCCAGAGGTACTAGTGATGGATCCATTTAGCCTAGAAGTTTTATTTACCCTAAGTTCAAGGGTGAACCCAGATTGGATCAGTGCTCTACATGTTCTGCGACCGGCCAAACGGAAAGGTCGGTTCTACGTGCACACAAGTTAGTTTACACTCATTCACACCTTTGCTTACTACCTTTTATTCTTAAACATTAATCCTTTTTTACTCCCTATGATTTTATTTTGTAGTAGAGTAAATAATTGCACAATTGAATTTGACCATATTGCAAATAATTAAGAAAATTCTGAACTTGCTTCAGTTAAGCGCGATATTTAGAAATGAAGTATATGATAAATGAGCTTTTGGTTTTCAACTTTGGTTGAATTATTGAAACTGTGGATAACAATGGGTTGCACTGTTTTTGAATGATAAAGTCACAAAACTTTGTGGTAAAAATAATCTAACAATTGTACGAGTTTAAATTATTGTATATATATAATAATAATAATAATAAGGGTAATACTAGTTCCTCTTAAAGTAATTTATATATATTTTTAATGTAAATTATAATGTTGCAGCATGTAATCAAAGCGGATTCAAACTGGTACTTGAGTGCTGGTAGTTGAACTTGCTCTCTGTACTCCTATATTTCTTGAATCTTGAACGGGTTTAAATCTTCTGGCTGTTTTAAAACATACAAAGCATTATCTGGTTTATTGATCGATTAAAATCGATTTTTTAAATTGACTAACAATACAAAAACATCGCGCTAACTTTGTTTTTTATTAACACTTTTCCCCACTTTAAAATTTTATTTTTATCAACTTACCACAAACCTTGCTAAAGTCTTTTCCTTGCTATTCATTAATCATCTACACACAATAATCGCAAAACAATACTCTCTGTAAGTATAATAGAACATGAGTAATCTCTTTCATATCAAACTAAAAAAGAGAAGAATAGTATAGTAATATACTTTATATATTTTTATAAGCATGAAAAGCTTGTGAGTTTTAGTAAAATAATTGATAATTTTGATGTTTTTATATAGTAAAATCTTGAATCTGTTGGCTATTCAATTTGAGACTCAAATTTTTACATTTTTCGTCATTTATTTTATTAAATGTGCAGACTTTATTTCTTTTGTAATGATTTAACTTATTTGTTATGGTTATTAATTTATGACCAAAATCCAAAGAAGTTGTAGTAAAAATCAACTCTAAAACTACTATATATAAAACAGTATAAATTCTATACAAAGTTTCATGTTTTTATTTGCTTATTAAATTAAAATGAGATACAAGTATGTTTGCAAATGGTATCCAGTAGAATTTGGCACAAAAAATACTTTAAAGTTTTGGAGTTTGTGTTTTTGCAAGTGGATAGCTTTGCATGTATTGGATATTTTCTTTCTTTTATTTCTTTTGTATATATGATTTCACTCATTTCATTTCAATGAATTTGTTAAATATTGCTTTTTAAAGAAAAAGGGTTATGAACTTTATTTTATGTGCATGAATAAAAATGAAAAATAAATGTACTTTTTCTATCATGGAGTATATATTGTACTTGCATGTTTATTTGAGAAATTGTACGAAGGTAGAAGAACCTTTATAATTTTATTTGTATATAAATATAGACTACATTGTTTTTTAATATTGTACATATAAATTGAATTAAAATAAATATAATATAGTTCATACCAATAGCAATAATAGAAATAAATTCTTGTTTCCTATTGCTTATTGCTTACAACAACTAATCAACATTTCTTAAAGATGACGTGGTGTTGGCTTTAACAACTACTGGAACAGTGAAAGTCTGGACTCTTTTGGGACATGAGAATCGTAACAGTGAGCCACTTTATGAGCATGAGAGCAAGCAGATAAGATGTTTGAATGCCCTAGCTATGACCTGCTGCCCTTACAACCAACGTACAGTACTTATAGTGTGTTCCAAATATTGGCAGGTAAAAATTTTGTTGCCATGTAATTTTGTATATTACCATATACATACTTGATATTTATATAATTGGCATATTAATTTTAGATTTATGATGCTGGAGATTTTTCGGTCTTGTGTTCTGTAACTGCACCCAGAGGAGAAAGATGGATGGCTGGTGACTTTTTAGCTGCAGATAGGGTGATTCTTTGGAGCGATGAAGGACATGGCTATTTGTACAAATTACCAGCAAAGTAAGTTTCGACTATGACTTTACTAAACACACTTTATACTACTAATTTTTAAAATATAGTTAACTGTAAAGGTATGATGTTAAATTTGTATAAAGAAATCAACTTTTCATGTTAATATATTGTTATAATAGGGAGAAAAAGTTATCTTTTTCTAAAAATTACATTTAGTGTAGACTGGTGTATGTGGGAAAAATTGATTTCTATGAACTATGTTTTCTACTTTGAGGATACACAATTGCACAACAACCAAATGATTAACAATTCAATAAAATTACAATTTTGTATTTCTTTATTGGTTGTAGGGCTATTACACAACTTGAAAGGTAGTTCTACACAAGTATTTACATGGTTTTTACTAAATTAAAACAGTTATGCTCTTAACATATTTCAATTTAGATAATTTTGACTTTAAAAACTAACATTTTTAAGCTAGTTGTTTTTTTGATAATCGTTTAAAACAATACATATTAATATCAATTCTTACAAAACAACACTAAAATTTAATATGTATGTTTTTGTTTCATATTAGAATTCGCTGCTAACTATTAGCAAAGCACTTGCAAGCAATGCACAATTTAATTATTATTCTGTTATTGCTCGTGTTTCTTTTTCAAGCATAACAGCGCCAAACATTTATATTCATAATATAATTGTCATATCTTTTTCAGTAATACACTTGCATTTACTTTAATTTTATAACATTTAGTAACAATTGTTAGATTCATGATTGTATAATCTCATTCATTATATTAACAATGTTATGCTGATGAATGACTCATGGTAATTGAATATCTAAAAAACTTAAGAATAATTAAAATTCAATTTGGGTTGTTTATTATTATTACTTTTTTTTTGCATTACTTAAAAATTCTTTCTATATTTTTTGTGATATTAAAGGAGTGTTATAAAATGACATTCTACCTAATTTGTTATTATATTACTTGAGTCAAATTTGCAGTACCCAAACATTTCATGATGAATCCTCTCCTTTATTCCTCAAGTCATTTACACAGGTACACCAATTAATGCATTGCTGATCTTTTTTTCACGATGATGTTCTTTCCATAAAAAATTAACATCTGCCATGTTCTACGGTGGACCTGGTCTATTATAGCAAGCTGAAGGGCAAGGCTCTCAGCAGGTAACCCTGCATTGTCATATAAACCTCATATTTAATAGTTCTTTACTCTTGTTTTATAACTCTATTCTGTAAACCTTGGACTTTTCTCTTTACCAGCTTAACTCTCTCTGAGTCACGTATCAGTAAATTCTAAGATTCCCAGTTAAGATGAAAAAAATCATTGGTTCTGGATTATGTAAAATACTCAAGTTTGAAACGATTACTTTTCTTTTATTAGATGGTGATATAGTTGTGAAATTTAAAAAAAAAATTAAAATAATAGTATTAACTTGTTTAATAAATGAAACTTTTTCATCAATAACTAGTATCTTTTCGATTTAAAGCATCAAAGTAGTACTTCAGAGTAGTGCTCATCTTTCACATTTCATACTAAATGAATCACATTTCGAGTTCATCTTTTCACACAATAATTTTAAAACTTTGCTTTGGTTGCTTCTATGCACGCACTGAATGACACGTTAACAGCTTTTCTGTCAAATACAAACACTTATTTTATTTTTTGAAAGCAGTATAATGGTATTTTATTTCAAATAGTAAGAATTCAAATAGAAGTGCAGAATGCACTAATAATAAAACAATAATTTAGTAATCTATATGTTTTTGATTTTATAATTTGAAATTGATTTGCTGAATTTATTTTGTGCAATTTAATATATGTGTCTATTCATTGTTTATGCTGAATGTTTTGGTTTTTTAACAATATTTTGAATGTCAATGTTGTTATTATACTTAGAACAGTTTTTTCAATGATTGTTAAAAGACCAAAACACGCGCTTGAACTTTCAATTATCTACAATGATATTAATAATATCTATTGAGCAGTAGCGTCGCAGACAACAAGAATTTCCATTCAGCCTCAGTGGAAAATGATCAACCTTACTTATACTGCACCTTGACTCAGCCTGGTGATAAGGTTGAATAATTTTTCATTTTTAACGAACATTATGGTTTGCTTTTTCTATAATCAATAATTTTTGGTATTCTCTAGCCCTTATCATGTCCACCTGCAATGCGACTAGTCACAGCTCAGCAAGGGAACAAAACTCAAAAGTTCCTTTTACGTGGTGACAGTGAAGGCGTTGTCATGCTGTGGACAGTGCCAGACATGACAGGCCAGCAGATGAATCAAATAAATCAAAACGATGGTACCCCACCAATGCTACCACCTACCTTGAAAACTAGTATCACTTCAGCCTGGGAAGCAATGAAACCATCACCAGTTGGAATTCTGGATCAGTTGGACTGTGGAGATGATCATGGGATTAAATTAACAGCCAGTATTTACTTACCCCAGCAGAGTCGTTTGGTCGTTGGTAGAGAAGATGGAAGTATAATAATTGTTCCAGCTACACAAACTGTAATGTTGCAGCTGTTACATGGAAACCATCAGCAATTTGATGGTTAGACTACGAAAATTGTCATATTTATTTGCAATATTATATATTATTTTGTTAACGATTATTAAATTTAATAGATTGGCCCCCTCATCAAGTTCTCTTAGGACACTCTGGGCGTGTGAATTGCCTGCTGTATCCTCATGGAGCTGCACCTAGATATGACAAAACCCATTTGGTTTCGGGATCTGTTGATTTCGCTGTGTGCTTATGGGACTTGTATGCGGGAACCCTAATTCATCGTTTTTGTGTTCATGCTGGGGAAATCACACAGCTATTGGTTCCTCCAGATAATTGTAGTGTAAGTTTACAACTGATATAACATTCAGACAGGTTAAAGCTGTTTATTGTAATTAAATTAACGAAAAATTTTAATTTGCAGCCAAGAATCCAAAAATGTGTTTGTAGCGTAGCTTCAGATCACAGCGTTACGTTGTTATCGTTAGCCGAACGAAAATGCGTCGTTTTGGCCTCCCGTCATTTATTCCCTGTGGTCACCATCAAATGGAGGCCATACGATGATTTTATGATTGTTGGATGTTCTGATGGAGCCGTTTATGTTTGGCAAATGGAAACTGGTCACCTAGATCGCGTCTTACATGGTATGTCAATTATTTTTGCTATATTCAGAGTAATTGTAATCTTGAGGATTTGCTAACATCGCGATTGAAATTTTGCAGGTATCATAGCTGAGGAAGTGTTATATGCTTGTGATGAAAATACGATGGTAATAGCTGGTTCTAGTGGAGGTGGAGGTGAATTAGGCTTAGCAAACCCTGCTGTTCATTTCTTCAGGTAATGCTGCCAGCCATTAATAAAGTTTCTAGCTTAATTTAACGATTTTCTACATTCCAATGATTATATTTTTCAGAGGTTTGAGGCACAGAAATTTATCAGCTATCCGTCATGCTACACAGCGAGGTTTGCATCAATTGCAACAACTTCACGGCGGTCACGGAAACGACCATGGGAATCAGATAAGGGCTAAAGGTGCTCCACTGACTATCCAGGGTTTCCGGAGCAATCCCAAAGATCCAGAGAGTCATATTCTTTTCTTCGACATCGAAGGACTCATAGGTAAAATTCATAATTTTGTCGGCTTAATTCTTCTTTGCAGGACAATTTTCAGAGGATATGACCCCAGGAATTGCAAATTGTATAGATCTGATCTTGGCCTTTCATTTTGCGTGAACGTGCTTCATAAATAAACAAAATTTTCAATGTCCATACAGTACAATTATTGAGTGACGAGTACGGGTCTATGTCGCCCGGATCATTGGAAGCGCAGGGCTTGATTTCAGCTACGGAGTATCAGAAAGTTGCTGCGCTAACGCAGTCAGCAAGCCCTGATGCACATAAGAAAATTGCAGGTGAGGATTTTGAGAATATGTGGGTGCTGCAACTTGACCCTTTTGAACCAGTTAGACTCAAATTGTACTTTGTATATATTAACAAAAGTTGCTTTTTGGGCTTTATACAATTTAAGCATACGCGTACAAAGTACTTTTTGAAGTTATTTAAATTTAAAATTATTGTGTGTAATAATAAAAGGTGATTAAAGGGTCAAAATAAAGGTGCAATAAAGTCCTGCTATTAAGGTATTGCATGTATGAGAAGAGAATGTATGCAATTATTGACTAATATTACAATTTATAGACTTTTTTGGTCGCGTCAAGGATAAGGCAGGTGACATGGAGCGAATACTGAAGGAAAAGGATCGACATGGTACCGTGTTGTAGCAAATCTGTAGCATATGTGTTTATTTTCCCTTACCAACAATTTATTTGTTACCGCCATATATGTTTATTTAATTGCTTTGATAATTAATGCTATTATACATATTAACATATGCCTTATGTTCTTGTCTGAATTTATTAATTTGACTTATTTTTTAGACGATTATTGTTTATTTTAATATTATTATTTTTCTGATTAAAAAATCTGATTGAGAAGATATATATGATACAGTAACATTATAAATAACACGTTAATTCTAAACAAATTTTATAAAACTGTTTACGTTTATTAATTTGAAAGTTGCAACAGATTTTTTAATCTTTTCAAATATATGTTATTATTATTTTCTTTATTTATAGAATTATTCAGGTTTCAATGGCAGGACTTACAGAGTCTCAATTCATTTGTGAAAAATTAAAAAAATGTCGCAAACATTCAGACTAGTTCAAAAAATCTGTGGGTCCAGCATGTGAAGCTTTTGTAGAATTTATTATAATTATGTTCTCGTCAGCTTTTTGTGATTAAAGCCTAAATGTGAAAGTGAAAATTTTGTTAAAGGGAAAATTTTTCTATAGGTATTATTGCTAAGATGAAGGAGGGTGCAGAGAATGTGCATACTAAAATTCAAGCTAAAGTGGAAAGTGTTGGTCTGAAGCCATCGACTCTCGATGGCAAAGGTTAGAGTATTTGCTTTGCAAGCCCATATGAAAGATATAAGCTATAAGTTACAGGCATATGTAGCATGATTTCACGTTCTATACGTTTTGCTTTTGTACTTATTTATGATTATTATTATACTTAAGTTTAATCGATAGTCTATTATGCTACGCTAATTTTAAAATCGTCGATTCAAGGTTCATTAAACTTTTTTTGTCAATTATAGAAAATTTCATCTTAATCTTAAGACCTTGAATGAAATCGATTTTATTAAAGAGTTTTTTGTATTTAATCTTTCATCCGATGTATCCTGCTTAAGTTTATTTTCATTTTAACCTATTTTTTCTTAATTCTTAGCAACTGGTCTACACCCAACGTACTACAAAGATTGCTTTTCTTGAAGGCATGCATACACGCTTCATCATCATTAATTTTGCTCATTTCAGTTCTCTCAGTCGATTGCAATGGCACTATTCTCCAGTTTCACTGTACAATTTTAATTTATTCTCATTATACATGGTAAACACCCTGTACTTATTTATATAAACCATCCATATATAGTCTTACTATTTATACTACATTGTTTTGACATAAATATTTAATTGCCCCATCATTTGTATTGTTACTTTCATCGTCACGTTTTTATATTCTGATTTATTTAATAATTCCCTTGATCTTATGTTTAATTTTTAGTCGTAAAGTATGTTTATATATTTTTCTTCACGTTACTGTCATACAATGATAAATTTCTAGCTATTCTAGCTATCATGTGCATCATCTAACAAAACGATTTCGTTGATTGTTAGGCGACGGATGGAATAACGATACCACTAGAAACTCTCTGAAACGTAATGGAGCTTTCAATGAACCAAATTCAACAATGGAAATAGCTCAACTGTTACTAAGTCTACTGCATGCTTGGGGAATGGACCCAGACCTTGATCGCGTTTGCGAAGGCAAGCTAGGACTTCTAAGACCAATGGTGCCGGTATCTTTCGGAGTTTTATCTAAAGGAGGTACGCATTGTATCTCTAAAGTAAGAGCAATTGTTAATCCATTTATTAATAAAAATAATATTTCCAGGATACATGTCGTTCTTACTTCCGACGTGGCAGACTCATTTGGAACATTGTATAGGAGAACCTGCGACGCAGCTGGAGCAGCGTTTGCCGGTAGAACTAGTCAGACAAGAAAGGCTTACGAGGGCTTTTACCTCGAGGGCACACTGGGAATTGTCAACCACTTTGACTAGCAACCACTTGCTAGCCGTGGTAGCCCTGTCTAATACTCTCATGTCGATGAATAATGCAACATTTGTTCCTGAGCAAGAAAGAAACCGTAAAATGCATAGGTAAAGTGTTTCCCTAATGTTTTTTTTTTAATTGTTCTTCTGGCTTCTTACTTATTTATTATTGTATTTCTCAGGCCGGGGAATAGACCAGTAAATTGGAATAAAGCTGAAGAAGAAAATGAAGAAATGTACACTGTTCAGCAGGCGCAGATAAAACAAGGCTGGTCCTTGTTGGCTACACTGCACTGTGTCCTTCTTCCCGACAAAGTCGCCGCTCAAGGCGGATCTAAAACATTCAAGAGACCTCAGGTGGAGATGATGGCTCGAAGGTGGCAACATCAATGCCTGGAAATACGAGAAGCTGCTCAAGCACTTTTACTTGCCGAGCTGGGAAGAATGGGACCGAAGGGTAGAAAAACGTTAGTAGACAACTGGGCACCTTATCTACCAATGTACAGCAACCAGGAGCCTATCGCTCCGCAAAATCAAAACCAAAGCCCACCACCTGGTAGTCCACCTCCGAACAGCGAGCATCCCGAGGTAGAGGACGACGAAGAAGAAGAACTTGCCGAAGGTATGTACTTGGTTTCTTTTTGCATTCTTTGAAATTTGTTCAGTTACCAAAAAAAAAAAAAAAAAAAAACCAACAATTTATCTTATACAGAACTCAGCGTGTCAAGAAAGCCATCAAGCGTTGCTGAGCTGAAGCGCAAGCAAACTACCGCTGTTGTGCTTTTGGGCGTCATTGGCGCAGAATTTGGCCAGGATGTGACGACAAATAATCAGAAGAGGGACAACGACCAGCGACGCAAGAGTTCAGTAGTCGAAGGTTTCGGAATCGGAAACAACAATTTGTCGAGGCTCACAAGTATGGCCCTGACGCATTTATTGTACGCACCCAATTCACAAAAGTTACCCCTACACACGGCTTTGAGAAGAGCCGCCATTGATCTCATTGGCCGTGGATTTACTGTCTGGGAACCTTACCTGGATGTGTCTCGAGTAAGGATATCTATTGTTACAATATAATACATGGTATCCAGTCCATTTTTTTAATGATAAAATTTTGTTATTAGGTTCTTCTAAGTCTGCTCGAAATGTGCTGTGATGCGGATAAACTTGTGCCAAGTATGACCTATGGCCTTCCCTTGACTCCAGCAGCTGACAGTTGTAGAACGGCTCGTCATGCTCTAACGTTGATCGCCACCGCGCGTCCAGCAGCATTCATCACGACGATGGCACGTGAGGTAGCCAGATACAACACGTTGCAACAGAATGCACAGACGCTCAACATCAACCTGGGAGCCAGTGTGCTGGCTAGGGCAAAACCAGAGATTCTGAGAATTGTTGAGCAACTGATCGATAAAATGCAAAGCGAAATGAGCGATTTATTGGTAGAAGTACGTCATTCAACAACATTATTTGTTTAATAATGTGACGATGATTGATTACAAATACTTTATTGACATTGTCGTTTCAGGTTATGGATATTATTTTGCACTGTCTGGATCCTGGACACTTAAAGACAAAGCCATTGAACGAAGTCTTCCCTGCCGTCTGTAGATTTAATCAAGTAAGTTTTAGCTTTTCCGAAGATAAAATGTTTAGAGTTCGCCAAGAATATGACCTACAAAATTAAAATTACGTTAGGTAAGCCACTATCCAGCGACACGCAGGATAGCTGTGGGAAGTCGCACTGGCCACATAGCCCTTTACGAGCTACGCGGCACCGTCAAGTGTCAATCTATAATTGCACATCAAGCTCCGGTTACTGCATTAGCTTTCTCTCCAGAAGGAAAATATCTCGTCAGTTACTCGTGTTCCGAAAATAAGCTATGCTTCTGGCAGGTATGTATGAACAGATATAAATATATCTTATTTTGAGAATAAGAATATTTTAAAATGAGCTCTCTGATTATTACAGCAAATAAGTAGCGGAATGTTCGGCCTTGGAAACTCGCAGATTCGTTGCATTAAATCTTACAGCACTGCACCAATAAATGATGTGGCAAGGTTAAATCCGATGAGATTAGCTCGTCTTTACTGGATTAACAACCGCACGGTTACTCTTATGTTGGCCGATAGCTCAGAGACTCGCTTTAACGTTTGAATTTTTGTAAAAGTAATTTTCGTGATGTTTGATCAGAGTTCTTAACCGGGTGGAAAAATTGAGATTGCACTTACTATAAGTAGAATTTTTATATATCTATGATAATTCGAATTTGTGATCTTAAACCAAAAATATTAAAAAAAAAGAATTCTTTAGAAGTGTGGTTTGTCTTGAAGCGTTATATGCAGAATATAAAAGAGTCGATAAAAGTACAAATTGCTGTAGCGACGGTTTATAAATAATACAAATTTTCAATTAATTTGTTTTTAAACCATTTAAATTTAAAAGCATATTTCAATAATTTTCTAAAATTGATCACAAATTGTTGAAATAGGTCAATCTCAATGTTACCGGTCTATAAAAAGCAATTTAATATTTGTTTAGTTATTGTTATGAAGTTCTCTTGAAGAGATAAAACAAAAATTTGTCTTCTACGAGGTCATTGATTCATAGTCGTACTTACGTGTTTGCTAAGAGAACCATAACAGGTTTTGTTCGGTACTGATAAAATCTATTTATCGCGTACCGATCAGTCTGAAAAAAGGAAAGTAATATAATGAAACACCGCCCAGGCTTAGACATGTACATACATAAATTGCAACTAACCAGCCATACACTGATGTTATTACGAAAACTTTTGAATCTTAAAAAATCACTTTTAAATTGGAAAAAAACTAATTCTAGGAAATTGATATAGAAATTGTAGTTGATATTTTCTTCATGAATAACTTGAATTTATCGGCGGGAGTAACGCCATAATAGCATTCCTATAAAGAATAGTATGTACAATATATTTTTTGTAATGTTTAGTTGTTTTAGATTAACAGTTTCTCTAGTAATTGTGATTGCTTTTAAAACTGAGTTTATTTGTTTGTTATGTTATGCAATAATTTGTAATGAGCTTGTCCCAAGATGAAAACAATCACAGGCTTTTTCATAAACAAATGAGACATGCAAGTTATTGCAATAAAAATTGGTTTTTTAACAAATTAGATGATGGAACGTAACCCCAGTTGAGTCGGCATTCACTTAATGTATCTTGCCCAGACAAATGTGTCTTTGAAATATTTATAATAAAAAAATATCAACTGTAATTTTTATAAAAAATTTTTACTCAACATTTTCAAAGAATCGCTCAAGTGCACGAATAAGACGACTTTTTAAGATTAAAAAGAATCCGTAGCAATGAAGCTAAACTATGAGCTCATCTTCGTTGGCTATGGCAATCCTTCAATATTTTCTATACAACTGTACATTTTCCGCTGTAAATCGTAAATGCGATATTTTTTAGACGTAGACAGATATTTTTCTTTGAATCCAGCGGCTGCTATAGAATTGTTACATGTAAAATCTCAATTAGCATATGCGAAGGGCTTTTGTGATGTACTTTATGTTTTTGTTCTGTTTAACAATTGTGTTTTATCTTGTTATTGAAAAATTTCGATTATTTTTTCTGTTTCTATTAGGAATTTGCACTAATTTTTCTTCGCAAAATTTGAAAATTGTACAACATCCATGAAGCAATAAATTTAGCAGCAGCTTTTTTCAAAGCCAACTCGCAAACTTTGTAAAAATCCTAGTAGCATTCATAAAACGTCAAACTATTTATTTTTACCATTTAAATTCTCACGCGATCGAATCGTATGCGCGGTGACAATAAAATGGATAGTTTAATTTTACCATTTGTTACCTTTTAAACTAAAATAGAACATCGTTAGGTTCTTTGTTAAATGAAATAATCTGAAAATAGTATTACGCTTGCATCTAGACAAATCTATTGTAAAAAAATATATAATAATGACATAACTTATTGTTATCGTATTGTGCGAATTGTAATGCCTTCCGGATCTTTGACTTGCTGGCGAGCAAAGAGTGCTGCTTTTCTTCAATTGAGCCATTCTTTTTTTTTATTTCGAACTTTGTTTTTTTTCTTATGGTGTTTTTATAATGTGCAATTTTAGATGACATGATTATACGTACTACACATTTTCCTTTGTAACATCGTAAACTTTGTTTGTTGTATAAATAAGTATAGTCGATGTAAATGTTACTTATCTCTCGGTTAATTATAACTAAGATGCAGATACGTGCCTCTTTTTATTAGATCTATTTTTCGCGTTTCCTGATTAATTTTTAAAAAATTTTTGTTATTCTTAAACTACATATTTATTTGATCAGCTTGTATCTTATTACTTGTACTTGTACTTGTACTTCTATTGAAAAAAAAAATAATAAGATGGCCGTGTTTATCGAGTTATCATTTTGCACGATGGAATAGCCATCGAGTCTTTGATCCTGGAGTGAAGTCACGCTTAATTGTAAAATTAAATGTTGCATCGGTTTTTCGTATCGAAGTCAAGAGCAGTTAGTTTCGAGACTCGACGCAAGACGGGGCGCGCATTCGAAGCTGTTAAAAGTTAGAATAATGTTTATTATAAAGAAACAATAAAAAATAATGCGCGCCTAATTGCGAGAGTTTCGTAATACCATCTAGCTCGGGACGCAGATATCGAAAAACCTCGTTAATAATAAATGTATTATAGATAGTCGAAAGTACGCATTACCAATGCACGTGTAAACGCATGAGTAATAAAAGAGCCACGCGCGTTATATATTTGTTGTTATCGCTAGCGTGTATTTATCAAATGTATTTAAGCTCGTCCATCATGAAAAGAAATGTATTACCGATGGAATATTATAATATACATGTATATATACAAAAAGCAATGCACAATTTATTCTCAATTCATGTCCGAACTCTATTTTTGTCAACCGTCTTTAAGCGAACTCAAAAGGTATATATGCATAACGCATTATCCTCTGCCGATCAACTTTACGACTTAATCGAACGTTCGAAAAGTGTGGCAATCGATTATTTTGACTATACAGCGGGTATATAGTGACGTTTTTATAAGTCAAGTTTCTCTTTTGGGTCTTTGGTCCGCGCCGAGTCCTGCAACAGTGTCTGCATATTAACGCGTCCGCAGCGGAGTTTGTCTGCACCGATGCACGCGCTCCTATTATTTTTCTTCCTCTCGTTCGACATCGGCATGACAATGGCCTTTTTGTATTGCGCAAAAAAGTTTCGTCGAATCCGTCAATCCGCTCATCATTGAGCTATACGAGCGCGTCTGTGCATCGAATAGTTATAACTAGCTTCAGCATTATTCCAGCGGAAATTGAAGTTGCAAAAATTGCGCAGTATAAATTGTACACTCAAACTATTTATTCTCTATTCAAATACTCTGTAGCTAAAAAACTTTAATTGTAATTGATTAGTCACACTCATTTATTAGACTGCGGACTATCAAACAGATTCATCATACATTCGTATAACTAGGCTCCGAAAGCACACAGCCCCCAGAAGTCGACCTCACGCACTTCACAAAACTACTATACACGCGTATCGCTCGACTCAGTATATCCAATGATCCATCGTTACGTATACAAATCGCACGAGCTATAAAGCGCTCCCCTATAAACGTCCGTACACTCGTACGTATCATAGTGTACACACGCAGCCATACCATGTACATAATGCGCATCCCCCTGCGACGAGTTTCTCCGGCGCAAAACTGCTCATTTATAATTCACGTGTGAGTTAAGCGTGCGCTTCCTTCCCCGTCGTGTGTGGAAAAAGGAAAGGAATTAATTTTTCGCAGCGCGGGACGATCGATCGCGCAGTTCACTGTCCGTAATGGACTGGCATGGGACACTCGGAGGGTCAATTTTCGGCGGAGAAAATTAATTGCTTGTGATGGATCGAGAAGAGATTAGCGTTTAGTGAGCGGATGACGAATGATTTCGTGGACGTCGGTCTACCATTACAGTGTATATCAATGCGTAATTTTATTAGCTCTGCGCTCTTGACTCTGTGTGTATTAAATGTACCGTTTGTTCAAGTTTAATTCATACGCCGTGCAAAAGTAGATGTGAATCGCCGTCGAGCCAAGGTGTGCCTCCGAGTGTTCGTACAACGCATCCAGCTTCCTCGGATATCTTCAACGCGGCATCTACTTTTCCAATATGTATGTTAATTCGTACACGTCTACGTCTTATAATAGTCGCCCAGGATGTAATGCCTCCGAGTGATTTTGATTCTTGTTATTCCTTCTCTGATTTCGATTTCAGATTCTTTGCGAAAATAAAAGTGTACGAGCGCATCTCGAGTCTATATATAGATACGATTTTAAACGATCGTAATACATATATTATACTCGTACAGTTCCATCGTTTTAACTATCGATTAATTATCATCAGTAAGTCAAGCGATCCGGAGTTTCCAGATCACAATAGCA
This sequence comes from Cecidostiba fungosa, assembly GCA_900474305.1. Classification (NCBI taxonomy): domain Eukaryota; kingdom Metazoa; phylum Arthropoda; class Insecta; order Hymenoptera; family Pteromalidae; genus Cecidostiba; species Cecidostiba fungosa. Next base: position 48,669 of record UCOJ01000777.1, on the reverse strand, counting down.
ACTCTTCCCACTCTCGGGCTCGTCTCGTCGCGCGATGCGTGGTCGTACCTACTTATACCTGATTTCTGCCCGGTCATCGGGTTTCATTAAGAGCGAAAACCGATCCGGCCGGATAAAGCCGATCCGAGAGCGCTCGCGAGACCGCCCTGGCAAATTGACGACACACCCAGCCAATGCCACGAGGCTACGATTTTCATCTTCGATATATATAAACGCGGGCTATTCATGCGATATAGGTGTGTCTGTGTGTGTATGTCTATTATGCGTGTGTTTGTAAACCGCGAGGTATTTAGACGCGTGGGTATTATGAATGAGTAAGAGAGCTGAGCTCGTTCGCACTCTATTAATATTTAAGACTGATTAGGCTGAGAGAGAGAGAGAGAGAGAGAGAGAGAGAGAGAGAGAGAGAGATCTCGAAACTTTTTAAAGTCCGTTCTAAATTGCTCTGCGGTCGCTCTGCGGTGATGTGTTGTAAAGTGTCGTTTGATGTATACAATATATAATACTAAAGCGTGACTTATAATACTATTTCTAAGCGAATGAATTGATGCGCGCGATGAACCAAATTAGCGAGATTCCGTATAAAGTCGAAATCGGAATCCCGATAACATCGTAAGCGCCGCTAAATAAGCCAGCAGACACGTATAATATTATAACAGCGCATCACTTCGTAAATTTCGCCTCAGTAATTAAACCGAGAATAAGCATGCGGTCGTCCGATAAACTCTCTCTGCAGGGCGACGAGCGCAAGCGGTTTCATAAATAAAGCGTAAATATGTATCGGCTAAAATAGTCTAAAACGCGACGCCGGATTGTGTATCAGACACGACGATCTAAAATGGAACAGATCGGAGCTAGTGTCTGAAACATTCAGAGCCGGTATATCGCGAGAGAGAGAGAGAGAGAGAGAGAGAGAGAGAGAGAGAGCTCGTTTATAACTGTTTAATGAGCGTCGCGCGCTGACATTGTAATTATTTGCCAATTACTCGATCCGCCGCGGTGCAGGTTTATCGTATTTTCGTTGTATCTCGTCCCTGTGGTTAAGCGAGATTTTTTTGTTGTTGATCGATGCTGATTTCTATTTCATTGTACCGTGACTAATAGAATTTTAAGCTGGAAATTATTGGATTTGATATTCTCAACGTTATGATGTGACGAGAATGAATTATCGTTTTCATCTTATTCGATAGAACGCAATCCGCGTGGATATATGTAACTAGATTACGATTAACGTTCATTTTCAGAGCGTCGAGAATACTATATTCGAAGCATAATCAATCAGTCTATACATTGCATAATACTCGCCGCATATATCTAACTTTGTTATATCCTTTTGCAGCTTCAACAATTCCATCGATTTCGGTATCAGCGTTTCATCATAAATACCACACACATAGGAAAAAAAGTCCAGTAGCTCGAAATTCTCCCCCGCAGCGCATCGAAGAAAGAAACAAGAAACCCGCGGACGAGTATCGGCTCACATGTCCAGAGGCGAACGGCCGCTGCTGAGTCAAGTCGTCGCGACTCGCTCCACCCACTTCATCCCCGATTTCCAACGCCACGTACGCCCTCCCTTGCAGTGAGTACAGTCCAGCTATTCGTACGTATAGCATATAGGTATACCACGTGAAGCTAGCAATAAAAAACAGTCCAGTCAGCGGGGCGTGGATGAAGAGAGAGAGAGAGAGGAGCTATACTACCGCTGCTCTAGTCCAGAGATGTCCTGAGGCGGACAGTCGGGAATTGCCCCAAATACGAAGGACCGATAGAAGAGCCATTTAAATAGCGCGCCGTAAACAGATATAAGTGCGCGCGAGTGTGCTGCTGCTGCAGTCGTGTTGCTTTTTATTTTTTCTTCTCTCTCAGCACTGCTGGGATTTTCTGTTTTTTTCCGAGATAGACTACGTCGAAAGGGTGTGTCTTTGGGCGAGATAAATTTTATTCGTCCTCGAGGTTGCTGCGCTGTTATTGCGCTCTCAGGCTTTTTTTTTATATGTTGCGCACGCATAAGAATTGACGCGGCGAACAAACAATGGCTGGGGAAAAATAATAATTTTTATTATATTATTATGTATACACCTGCGCTGAATTAACGTTAATGATTCAACGGCGCATATACTATGTAAATTGGCTCCCCGCGCGAGAGTAATTATATAATTAAACCCCACTTCGGCTAATCAATTCGTCTATTATCAGGCGCAGAGTCGTGCATCTTTAACGACGACGAATCATAAATTAATCCAGCTAATCGGAAACCAATCTTAATTTCCGACGTATATCGAATTAATTATTTTCGACGTGTACTATTCTGCAAACCTCAATTTCCGATCCGGCTCATTAGCATTAAAGCGCTTTTCTAAAAAAAATAAATTGAAGAATCCAATTTTCCAAAAACGACCACACACACACACACAGAGACTCTACTCCCTTTTACGAGGGTATCAGCTGTATCGTCGTCGTCGCGCGCGGTGTAATCAGCGAGCCACGCCCCTCGCGCGAGGTCTTCTCTCTCTCACTCTTGCGTTCCGCCCACCGGAGAGCAATTACACCCCGAAGTCACCCACGAGTCTGTCGCTTGGTGGGGAAATTCCCCTCCAGACGAGCTTCCTTCCTCCGATTCGGAGGTGAGCTCTTCTTCCTTGGTGTTCGGAGAGGAAACGATTCGCACGATGCGATTGCGGATAAATTGTGCCGCAGTTTGTTTTGTGCGCCTATATAGACACTCTCTTTACGCGCTTTTCATCTTTGTTAAAAAAAATGTAGGAACCGGTGTGTATATTATACTCTCGACCCCAACTGCATAAATCTTCCGTTTAATTTACCGAGCAGCTCACTTAGCTGCTCATTTTTTCCCTCGATGATATCCCGAATCTCGGGTGTTTTTTTTTCGTCCCCTGATGGTTTGATCTTTTTTTTTTTGCGGTGGTCTCTCCCTATAATACTTTCGATCGGACTTTCCCAATTAGACGCCTGAGGCGGGTGGGACACGGTTGCCGATGCGGTGACGGAGAGTTTTCCGGCACATGGTCAAGTTTGCTGGGATTTTTTTGTGTTACAAAGAAGCATGCAGGGTAATATCTCGGTTTTACTTTTCCTCAAATATGTTTGTTTTGTGTAAGAATAATTGGTTGCGACAATCAAAAGTGCATTGTCAATCCGACTAAACCGATTTTCTTACAATGATAAAGCTAACGTATTACCATATAGATACCAATTTTATTTAACAAAGTCCACTTACAAAGCAAAAATTACCAAATATTCTTATAAGTGCTTATTTTTCCAAGGGTTACCGTGTATTTTGCCTGATGTTTCATTCCACTGATCATAAAACTTATAATCTCGGATTAAAAGGGCCGAGGACACCAGCGATGTCGTCGACTACGACATAATGGATTTCCCACGAGAGTATTAGACGATTACATCGAGACGAGAGCAGAAGAAGAGCTTTATATCCATATTACATCCCATCCGCGACCGGTTTAATAATGCATTTTATATAATAAGCCCGCGCAATTATACAGGGCCGAATAATCTCATCAGCATAATATCATCATGCACATTATCTTAAAATCTAGCCAACGTGACTATTATTGTTAGAATCTTGTTCGCTAATTGCGTTTATCGACCGAGAAGTCGTAGTGTGTCAACTTGCTTTTTGCGGCTTTATAATTATGCAATGTACGTACATAAAGCCAACGCTGTTAAATTATGTGAAATATTACTAAAAATAATAGCATCCAGATGCGCGCTATCATTGAAGAGTTTATTGTTTCCATATTATTAACGTATAGAGTAAATTGAATTAAGCTCTTTATTTATATTATCACTTTATACTCGTGGCTGTTTTTAAATCTTAATGGACTTACCACACCGTGACCAGCATTTTGTTTCGAGCGAATAATAAAGGATATTTATTATATAGTTAACGCAATAACTCTTCACTCGTATCTTCTAAATTTGAAAACACTTTGCGTCGCGAATAACTCCATTTTACACAGTGTATAATTGTATATATAAGATCATAGTCGTGTTCATTTAAAACGTCAGCTCAATATTTTTAGAAACAACAAACCTCTAGCTATTATTACTGGCACAGCTCAATAAAAATCACATAATGAAAAAACACTGTTTCGCACTTACACACATCTCTCTCGCCAGAACAAAGTGCACAGTATAGAAGAGTCAAAAAGCAACCCCTTGCACAATCACACACACACACACACAGTGCAGAAGAACGACGACGACAATACCTAATCCAGCGAAAAAAGAGCAGCAGTTGGCCGCGCGTCGATTAGTTTCGCTCTCTCGAGGCGCGATTTCACGGCCACTTCGAAGCCAAATTACGTGCAGGAGCGACTAACTATATATACTGTGGGAAAGAATCCGACGTAAGTGCTCCCGGAACGACGGGAATTAGCACGAGGGGTGAGTATTATAGTCGTCGTCGTCAGGCACGCGTTCGCGATCTAAGCGTCGCTTATATGTACGCATTAGAGATAGAATACAGTGTGCAGCTCTCGGTGGATTTGTTTTGACTGTTGCATGCATATGTACTCGGGATCAACGCGGATTTACGACGCGTCACTGTTGTTTATAATAATACCTACCGATCTACATAAAAGTATAATCGATTATTCGGAGGATAATAATCAAAGTACAGCCGTCAAGGAATAATATACAAAGGACACACGCATATTCCAGCGTGTTTCTCGGAATGACGAAAAATCGCATTCCTCGATCGTAAAAGGAAGCCGGCGGCGGCTCGCGCGCGTGCTGCATAAAATATGTCATGCACCCGGCGGCTCCGCACACACGCATACACAGACAATAATCACGCCTGCGTCCACTCCTCCGTCCATAGAAAATCCGCATGTATACCCAACAATATATACAGACACGGAGGAAAGCTGAGGCGTCCTCTCGAAGTCACCATCGTCATCGTGTGTCGCCCACAATGCACATAATACTTTGCTTTTCCAAAGTCGGCTCAAGGGAGTATATACACTACATTATATTATTGTCCAGAGTGAAACGACCGCAAATCATCGATGACAAATGGACGATCTTTTTCCCCCGATATCGCAGCAGTATATATAGTATATAGCTCTCGAAACTTTTCCGACGATGCATCAGGCCATTGTGTATACGCGACTTTTGTCCGACGACACGCGCCGCAGGAAACCGAGCTTCTCCTCTGCGGTCTCTGTGGCTTTCCGACTCTCGTATAATCTGTCCTCGCGCGTACATAATGGGCCTAGAGACTCTGCTATACTGCGGAAGTAGCTTTTGTACGCGATTAGCTTTGTATCGCGATAAGGGAGGATAATTTTAGCTGCTAATTTCATTATACTATATACTCGCGGTGAATTAACGCTGTAACATAATATATTCGGTATATATTGCAAGGATGTTCCAGTGTGTAAAATTAGCGGCGAATGCATATTACACTTCACGTTTATTAATTTAATTCAACATCCCTCTCTCGTGTAAATAATTCAAACGCGCGCGCGTCGATCGAATATAATATATACACTAATATACGCGCTCCATTCACGAAATCGAGTATTCGCGACGAATTGAAACGCGGCTTCGCGATGAAAATTAATTAACAGCGTCGCGGCTGCGAGAATTCTGTCGATATAAGTCGCGGCTCGAATGACACATCCGCTAGAAGCATTGTATTATTCTACAGGGCTATCGTTTATTCCGCGGAACGACGAATTGTGTGATGCAGTACCTATATGTATAACGAAGCTCTTTATTACGAGAGATTCGAAATATTATTATAGAGTTTTTCGTTTGTATAAACGAACGTCACGCCGCGGAGCGATGAAAATTTGCATGCAGTCGAGTAGTAGACGGAGTAATCGAGTTAAAATTTGATTTCTAATTAATAATCGTGAAACGTCAAAGCGTATATATCTATCGCGACATCGCGATGAAAATCCAGCAGCGGCAGCTTCTCTCTTTCACGTCTCGTTACGAGAGCGCTGATTTTGTTAGTATCACTCGGTCGACATTTTAATTGGCCTCGATCACTTATAATAATCGAATCGACGATTGATGAGTACCTCTATATATTATACACGACTAAATATTTGCTGCGTCTGCTTATCACTTCATTATTGTTATATAGGAATCAAATTAAAGTTAAAAAAAATCACAAAAGCAACAGCGGCAGCAAACCAAACATTTCGGATAGACACAAAGCTCAGCTCGTTCCTTTTTATTATTTTTCTCCGCGGTATAACGTAGCTCGGGAACTTATATATATATACATCTCCGCCTTCCCCAGCAGCTCCTATTTACGAGGCCTCGCGCAGCGAGATTATACGACGAGCCGAGAGGGGCGAAATTTCGTCTCTGTGTCTTCTATATATACGAAGGCGTGGCTGTAGCGCAGATGATTTATCCACGTCGCGCGCGCGCGCGCGCGAACGGTAACTGCCGCGAGTAGATCGCGCTAAACGACCGCCGCCGCAGTAGCAGACTCTACGTTGCTATTAACCGTAATGCACTTGGCCATTGTGTCGTCCCGGACACTTTTGTCATGTCCCATGTGACTGTGTGTGTGCGTGTGTGAGAGAGAGGGTATTAATGATACTCCAGCGAAAATTGCGCAAACAGTCGCTCGATTACCGGCGGCAAATTGTTCAAGGGGTTCGGATTGATTTTTTTTTATATTTTTTTTTGTAATTTGATTTATAGCTTCGATGAATATCATAGGTCTATTTTATATACCTGTTTACGTCTGCGACGAAACAAAGTGCGCGTTCCATATAGTTAGCGCTGTACGAATTTATTTATATAACTTTCGTCGCGAGTTAGCAAAGAAAAACTTTTCTAAACTACAACCGCTGCAGCTATATCATCAGTAGTAAAGTTTGCCATTTTTCAAATTCAATTATATATAGCCGCCTGCTGTGTACTGGAAATCACTGGTGTATACAGCAGTTGTTACACAGTAGTAGTCTCTGTTTAGAATATTCAAATGAGCCCATTCCGGGTCTTTACAACTGCTAACAGACATTAACCTCCGCTGATCGATGATGCACTGCAGCTACGTGTGCCCTCGTATATAGAATATAAGCATCCAACAGTAGCCGCGGTGCACATTTATTGTTCTCCGCGCGCAGCGACTAAAGTCTCTCTTCTGCGCGTTCGCAATATTATTATATTATAAAAACGCTACAGAGTAAGAAAACTTTCTGTTCGTTTATTTATTCATTCATCTCTCGATGCTTCACACATTTACGCGATGATTTTTTTTTGTCGATTAAATTAATCACGATTTTTAATTCATACGATCTATACAGAGAGTGCAAATTAAATGAATTTTCAATTTCCTTTAACTCGATGAACTCCAATCAGTCGTCCTCGCGTAAGCGAATTATAGGAATTAAAAAATTCAATATTATATCTCCCTGAGAAAACCGCGGAAAAAAATTACGTTAAAAAAAGCGACTTATTCGCGGTCGACCAATTGTTTACAGTCGCGAGAGCGGCGGACCCTGTAGCGTAATTGCGCACAAAGGGCGGTCCCCTGTGCTGCATATAGGTATATGTATACGGGTATATCATGCCCACCGAATTACGGCGCTGCAGCTGTCGCGAGAAAACGCCTCCGAATTAGCGGGGTATAATGCGCGCGTCGACGATTGTAATAATTATTGTTATCGAAGGGCGCATTATGCGCGCGCGTGTAGTCACAGTTGCGCGCAAATGAAATGTGGGGACGGTTATTGGGGGATGCGCTTTTTTAATTTGTGAAATAATTTGAATATTATCGAGGCGTACTTTTTACAAGGTTATTGAGAGAGCAAAATAAAAGCTATAATCGACAATTTTTTATATTATTCCTTCGAAGAAAAGCCGACTCCCAGTAGTTCAACTTTGAACCCTAAACAGCCTCCGCCGTTTACCCAAATTAGCCCCGAGGCACATACTTATCGATCACCATCTCCATCCTGGCATCAGTAGCAGCATATCCCCATGCATCCAAAGCGCTCACTTACGTCCTTTAGTCGTTGATACATCACACGCATCGCAGGCATATCTGCAGGCACAAAGCCCGAAAAGCAGTTAAACCGAGCGAGTATAAGGCACATATGTGAGTCACGCCCACGAGGTGCGCGCAGCCTTATGTCAGAGCCGCTGCTGCTCTTTTTTCCGGCTTCCCTTTCTCGAAATCCGCGCGTGTCGATACGCCTATAATGCGACGATGTATGTACCTAGAAAAAGAACTCGATCCCTGCTGTGGGACTCGAAGGTAGAAAGTCACTGTGTATAGGTATACCGCCACCAGCGCGTCGTGCAGATCGTATGCATCACAAAGAGACAAGCTGCGGCTCGACAAATTGTCAAAATAGAAGCTATTGTCGCGGAGATCACACGCCTTTTGTCAGGCTATAGATCTTCTTCCTTTTTCTCGATGCATCTCTCAGAGGAGAGGGATTTGTTTGCTCTTTCTCTCTCTCTATAACTGTGGAGTGTTTGCGGAGGGTTCGACAGAGGCGTGAATCGGAGAGGACAGTGTAAAGGTGTGATGTGTTCTTATATACTTACCTCGTGTACAAGAGACGAGAATATCGATTCTCTCTGTGCGACGACATTTACATTGGAGTTTATAAGCGTTATTTATGAAAAATTCCAATCCAGTTGTACACACGTGTATGCATCCAATATGCATGTAATATCCGTTATATCTTTATACATACAACACTAATAAAACGAGAAGAAAATCGTTGAGAATCGAATAGCCTACTTTATATATGTATATATTAAGAATCGCTGACCCAGTTCAGCTCGCTTATAGATCACAACGCGAATATGAATGGTATACATATACAAAATAAATAAGTTCAAGACTGCGTTTACTATATGTAACATGTTTTTTTTTTATTGCGCCTTTCGTTATACATCATAACGGTCGTTATCGCCGCGGCATTATTTCGGCGAATTTCAAATCGACACATCTCGGTGTGTAATTCGCGATCATCGCAGTGGAGTTTACATGCATACGCTCGGTGAATTATTATATTTATTTTCGTATATTATAATTGTGTATGTGTGAGTGTGTGTGTTTGTGGACTATACATCTATGTACACGAGACCGCAGTCTCGCGGCTTTACACATCCGAGGCGCTCAGCTCTCGCACGCACGTCGATTTTTCGCCCCTTTCTATACACGCATTTGTATAATAATATTTATATAATAATACTTTATACACGCGAGAATGTGTGTAATCGTACGAAATCATGACTATCGTAAAAAAATACCAGCGAGTGTGACGTGTCGGGTCGTAGATTATTATTACAATAATTATATATATGCTATTCGTATTTACTATAGATTTGGCGGGAAACATGTTGTATACATGCAACGTTATTTACAGTTCGTCGTTATATATATACGTATTATTTACAATATGCAGATTTTTAGTGTTCTACACGTGTAACGCGTGTCATGGTTCATATCGACTAAAATCCGTCTGTGTTTTTCTTATATTATATAATATTTACAAAACTTACGCCGTTAAGGTAGTTCCATTTTGTTGTTGTTTGTTATTATTCATGAATAATCGAGTCGCTTTTCTCTGCAGTGTGTGTATAGGTTTAATGGCACATTCACAAGCTATCGTTAAAAATTCAACCATCGCCATTAATTATGCAAAGTATATAAGCCGCGCGCGCGCGAGAACAACGGAATCAAGCTTTTACGTCCTCAATTAGCTAATTTTCATTGATTGCGGAGTAGACTCTATATACTGGATTACTCTGGAGGGAAAGGTCGGATGAATGTTTGATCGTCCGATATATAGTATATGATTGAAGATGCGCTTGAAAAAGAAATTCAGCAACCGATTTTCATCGGTTAATTACTGGGAAAATTTTTGTACCCGTGTAAAAATATATGTCGACATAACGAGTAATTAAAGGTGTGTTTTTGCTTAACTTGACAAGCACTGTGTGAATCGATAATTGCCAAAACGATGTCGCGCGTGTATTTTTAAGGATATACCCTCTCAAATTGATTCAGTTTCACAAATAGAATCCAAGTCTCGAACTCGATAGCCGAACGTATATTTATAACCGCTATTAAAAAAAGAACAATATAGAGGAACTAATACCTTAACAACAATATATAAAATTCAACAATTAAGTGCTCACACTTATACACCGAAATCGATTTCCTCATCGGCGGCCGCTGCAAGATCAGCGCTATAACTATAAACTGCGCCGCATACATACACTCGCACACCCTATAATATCATACACACATAGATACAGATCCGCTCGCGAGTGGAGAGAGAGTCGTGGGTGCGGTTGGAATATGTATTCATAATTCACCCTTTGTGTCTCCCCGACTCCCCATCGTCCTCGAATCTCAGCGGGATAGGTGTACAAGATTTGTCCATTAATCCATTTGAAATGGCGATTATTCCCGCGATTTGCGGCTGTACTATACTCTGCGACGAGTCTCTCTCTATATATGGCTGGCTTGCAAAGTGCGCGCGGGACGTTTTCGGTCGATCAATTTAGCTCTCGAGGACGACTCGTGAATATTATTACCGGGATTAATTGAGGGCCATGAAACGTTGACGAGGCAGTTGAATAATTTACTCGATTTACGAAGTGATGTAGAGAACATTAATTTTTAAAATAATCATAGAGAGACTCTTGCAGTCACGCAAATATTAGATATCTTACAGAGAGCATCAATATAATACCCATAACACACGCGTCCATCATCACAGATTCTTACTCCCGCGGCTACCTGGCGACTCCACTCGCAGCACTGGACGGTCTCGGCGCGGTGAAGGCCCTCAGTCCTCCGGGTGAGCCCAAGGTCAACGCTGCCCCGGTAGGCAGAGGTGAACTTGGTATCCTGGCAGTGAGTCCCGTTGTTGTCAGATTTAGTCCACCTCCGGGTCCGCTGGTCCCCTGAGCTGGCTGGGGACACTTCTCCAGGTGATGGTGATGCGACCGAACGGCTAATCGGCTGACGTGTACCGGTATGGGAACGACGATTCTGGAGCCTCCACCGTTGGACTGGTGTCCTCCACCGGAGGATCCACCGCCGTTGTGTCTGGCTGCGGGGTTACCAGCACCGCCGCTGGTTAGACCAGCTTTGACGCGCTTCCACTTCGCTCGACGGTTCTGGAACCAGATCTTCACCTGTGGACATACGAGGAAATTTTTGTTGTTATTTGGAGGAAAGTACTTGAAGAAGAATGTGATCTGGTTGTGATTCCCGAACACTTGTGGCTTTATCGAGAAATCGGTACTCGGTGATGCGGGTAAGTACGGACGGCGAAGCTCGCGATATCGATTCGAATGATCGGGTCGACCGAGAGGCTGATAAGGCGATTGATAATCGTATATAAGCGGAGGTAGAGGCTGTTGAAGTATTACAGTTCAGATTTAGAACAGACGAAGCAACAAGATGTTCTCTCGCTACTTTTTGACCTTCTGCGTGGTTGTGCTGGTGGCAGCCATCGCGAGCATCAGTGCCGAAACCTACGAACCTGATTTTGAATACGATGAGGCTAGCCTCGAGTTGGAAGTCCGCTCCAAAATCGTAAGTTTCTAATCTTTTCAACATTTAATTGATATTCGTGTAAAATTTAGCATTTGAATCATCTTAAAATTCTAAATTATAAACGTTTCAGTTTTCAATTTTTCAAATTTTGTTCTAATATCGATGTATTTGCATTATAATTTTTTAGGGTAAGAAAGTTCTGAAGATTCTCAAGAGCTTCTTCAAGCACGCCACTGAAGATTGTCTCAAAGCCGCCGTCGACAAGTGCAAGAAGCACTGGTACAATCCTTCCAAAGTTATTCAGTGCGCCGTGAGTATTTTTCTTCCTTTTATGTATTTGAATTGAATAAGTAAGTCAGAAGATAATTTTTAAAGCCGAAACTTGTTTCTGAAATTGTAGAAGGACTTCTTCAGCATTGAAAACGCAGGATGCCTGGTCGGTGCTCAAGCTAACTACGAACCCGTGGAATTTGAACTCGAATACGACGATGCCGAGTACGCTGAGCTTGAAATCGAAGTTCGCTCGAAAATTGTAAGTTTCAAAATATTTGTTTATTAGTTTTCAGATTGAAAATAAGATAAGAAATTCTCTTATAGTAATCAAATTATCCTGTCTAATGTTAATGTATTCCAATATTTTAGGGTAAGAAAGTTCTGAACATTCTGAAGAAATTCTTCAAACACGCTACTGAGGACTGTCTTAATGCCGCTGTTAAAAAGTGCAAGAAGCACTGGTACAATCCTGCCAAAGTTATTCAATGCGCTGTAAGTGACTTTCTCTTCTATTCGAATGAAATAATTAAATTTAATTGCAAGCTTTTACTTTTTTTTAACCGAAAAACTTTTTGAATTTTGTAGAAGGATTTCTTCAGCATCGAGAACGCGGGATGTCTGGTTGGTGCTTAATTTGAATCGTTAAATTACCAACTATCTCCTGAATATCTACATTATAACTACAGTCAGAAAACATATCCAACATAAGCCATCAACACAACACATCAGTCGATAGTTACACATTTCGTAATCTCACTATTGTACAGATAATATACATAAGTTATTATACAACTATTTATTCAAATAAAAAAATTGTTAACCTTATAAATATGTTTGAAACTTTAATATCCCGCAAGTTTGATTATCCTGAGAAATGAGCGGTATTAGTTACAAAAAAACACAGCTTTGCTGTAGTTTATTCCAAAATTTGCATTCTTTATAAAAAATGTTAATCGTAATCAAATAATACGCAAAATTATTATTTTTTTTTCTAAATCGAACATGATACCATAAAATAAAAACGTATCAGTAAATAAAACAATAGTTTATTTTCTAAATAAAGAAAAAATAACAACCATTAACAAAAGTTCATTAAAATTAATATACACATGTGTATGGACATTTTCTAAGAACACAAGATTTGAAATTCAAATAATTCAAAATAAGTTTCTAACTCGTTTAAATAAAACTCAAAATTTTACTTTTACAAAACTTACTGTAGAAAGAATCAATAAACAGTAATTATCAGGCAAGGTTATTTAAACTATTTAAAACCACAGAATACACTATATGGAAATCTATAATGACCACTCTTTATTCAAATATTTAATCAATAACTCTACAACAAGCGAGAAAATTGATATGATACATTCAATAAGGTGAATTATCGAATACTTCATTTTGATACAAACCAGTTGCCTATTTCATTCTATTCATTGCTACTACTATTAAGTGTCAACAATTGCATCAAACATTATTATATTATCTTGTGTATGATGATCTAATCAAATCTAATCTCTAATCATTTTTTTCATTGAGTGATACTTAGTTAAAAATTCTTCACGGCGAGCGGCCTGTGTAATAGCTCTTGAAAAAACTTTGTTTGCATTTCTGAAGGAAAAAGTAAGATTATTTATTAAAATAATCCACACTTTACGTCAAAACCAAATATTTTGCCCATTTCAAAGTTACCACAAAATCGTGTATTTGTTAATTACGATGGGTGGTATATAAACGTCATATCTATTTTCACGCATGTGCCAAAATCCATTCACTAGTTGAATTCGCATCATCCAAAACAATTTTAGAATACAAAACCAATGAAAACAATGTTGTCAACCTCCATTTCGAAGCCTTTTTAAATTGGAGAGCATCATATAAAAAAATATCTGTTGTCGATATCTAATTATTACTACTGTAATTTTGGTTTTAAAGTATAAGCTTTTTTCATTTTTATCAGCAAAAAGATCTTTAAAACATTCCGAAATCAATAGAACGATCAATGTCTACCATTTAATATTTTCACATACCTGTAGTTTTACATTGTATACGATACATTCTACGAAAAAAATAATAAAAGCTAAGATGTTTCCTATTATAGTTATAATAATCAATTGCATCGCAATAAAGGGAGTATATATTAGGCTATCCGTTTGATTACTACCATTAACTGCTAGTTTAGATGTTTCAATTGCAGTAAATGATTTTGGCAATCCAGATTCTACAACTTTCTGCGTTATTTCATTAAATTTTTCAACAAACGGAGATCCTCTTTGAAAAAAATAGCATGCTTCTATGAAATAAAGTTTCATACTGGAAATACTAATTAAGCTTGAACCATCGTTGTCACGATATATTGTTTGATAATACTGCGCTTTAGTTTTAGGTATAAAACAAATTACTTTCTGATGATTATACAATAGGTGGATGCAATCTGTCATGTCAGTAACCAGTATCGTTTTTAATTTAATTATTTGTGCATAATAGTCTTGATCACTATCTTCTACTAAACTGCCAAGCGAATAAGGTTGCAAATTGGCCTTAACTATATCTTGAAATGTATGAATAATGTGTTTATCAGATTTTACCAATATAAAGCCCGTAAGTTTTCCTATAATGACAGGTGATATAATCATTGATACAATAGCAATGAAAATAAATACTGCTCTTTCATAATTTTGTTGTGGCTGTCTTGATCCCGGTTGACTCAATAGTAGACGAACATTTTCCAAAAATGAATTGACTTTTTTTCTAATCAATATACGATTTACTATGTAGCTTAAGAAATAAAAAACCAGAAAACCCAATAATATTTGTAAAATGGTCAGGTATGATATACTAATATTTTTATGAATGTTATAAAAAGCAGTTATTCCACAAAAATTATCAAAATAAAACATCCTACCCATTTCCCATTGATCATTTAACCGTGAAGTAGCAGCAAAGATCGGTACAGGTATCATGTCAACTTCTGACTTGTTTAACTGTGTCAAAGACCAATTTATTGTGTAATTTCCTTCATCTACAATTTTTAGTGTAAAATTTAATTTTGATAATATTAATTTTGTCCCATTAAACGTTGTCCCTCCGTATATGAATGCATCCTTGTGTTTCCTTCGATTCATATACGGTTCTAAGTCCATATATGACATTCTCAAAGGGAAACCATTTACATTTAGAAGCTTATCAGGGAAAATAATCGTTGACGGCGTTAAATTCTGATGATTGTAAACCATAGAAAATGGATTATAGTTGTATACTTCAATCACACTATTTTTGGAATTAATTTTTATAATAGTGGTGTCTAAAAACTGTTTTGACCAAGCATAGTTTAAGATTGAACAAATTTGTTGTTCTTCTATATATGGATCATCAAGAATAACTAAACAATTCGGCCTTATTCTTACAGGAGATATCTGCGTATACTGGTTTAATAGATTTTCAACGTTATGTGATTGATGTATCTCTTCAAGTAAAATTAATAAATTCCGATTTTTAGAACTACATAATTCCGGTTTTATTCTTGAATCAATATTAAGTACAGGAGATTGAAGATGCTCACTGTCCATTAGAATTGTTAGTTTTTGTGAAGCGAGATATTTTAATATTTGGTTCATTTTATTCGAAGTATTTTCCATATTTGTTTTGAAAACGATGTTTTGATAAAACTTTGAATGTGTCAAGTAATTTAGTAAAATATTTGTTGAATCCTGATCACTATGTAAATGCGCATATATAAATGCATTTTTACAGTAAAATAAAAAAGTTATAAAGCACATTAGTAACATCTTGTATAAAAGGAAGTGGATACACTATTGGAAGCGTCCAACAATTCTCTTCAAAAAATGAAACGCAACTGTTCTCTGTACTTGAACTTGAAACGATGTTCCGTATTTTTTTCTATTTTACTACAAAAATTATTAAAATAGTTTTAGCCTTGCGCAGACAAGCATAACGTTCATTTTAAAAAGGACACGTGTCACACTTACTTATTTCTATATTATTAACCAATCGATAAACTTTTTGAAGGACGTTCATGTATATTATTTCACAACTATCTTTTTTCAAACAATATGTTATCTATTCTATTAAAAAGAAAAATGTCATCCCCTATCCCGACTTTATCAAAACCGAATAAAATAAAAATATGATATATATCAACGAATGAAAAGAAAGATGAACCAACCTGAACTTCGGAGAGCTTGAGCGCATGAGCAATATGCGACCTCTCAGTGAGACTCAGATACTTCTTCGCATGAAACTCCCTCTCAAGCTCGAGCAGCTGTTCGCTGGTAAAAGCCGTCCTGCGTCTGCGTGCTTTGCTACCAGCCCCGCTACCGGACGATGAATTTTGCCCATTCGAGCCTCCTCCCGTTTCTCCAGCCGACGGCGTCGCGCCACTGCCTCCGGCCGCCTCGTCGTCGCTGTTGTCGCGTCCGCTCTCCGAACCTCCTGCGAATCCCAGAAAAACAAGCAAAATCAGAGACACGAAGCGTCGCGTGAATGCGGAATCGAAGGTGGCGCCTGCGATTTTTTTTTCTCGGGGGGGATTCATTTTTTGGCGAGATGCACCGTCTGGATTATGAATTAGCGAGAGGAAGGCGAATCATCCGAGGTGTGTGGAGAGGACTTTTAATGACGTGTGTAATACGGAGAGACGTGAGTCTTTTAGGGAAACGTACGAGAGGACGATGATGCGAGTTATTAGGCATTTCCTTTGGTTTTTGGGTAAAAAGAGTATAACATATTTTTATGTATTCTGGCGTCGATAAAATGCTGGACGCAAGCAAGTTGTAGTATCTATGCAGAATCATTTCCACATAGGTATATTCACCGCCCAATTCGACGAAGCAAACGAGAGACAAAGAAAAAACTCGCGAGTCTATATACCTATAGGTAGCCATATACCTACCTATCCACCACCGCGAAAAAACTTCCCTACACTGCACAGTCGGCAATTATCACCGCCCCAAACATCACAGAGTAACCGCTGGCGCGCGAATTCAATTTTAATGCGTCGCGCGAATCCGAGAAAGAGACAGACGGAGCAGTAAGTTAAGTGTCCCCGGCACATCACGTCGGCTGATTTATTTAAAAAATTTCGATTCTCCCGGAAGTATCTCTTAAACCGCAGAGAAATCTTCCTCTTTCGCGTCTTTACACTATCATATCTCTCGCGAAGCGAATAAGCAAAGCGCTATATATAAAGGCGCGAATCGATCGACTGTGCAGTGTATTTATTAAAGACTGTCTCTTCTCTAGATTGGTCATTGTACCGCGCGCGAGCGCGAATACACGTCATCGCTTTCTTTGTCTCTTCTCCCGACACGACAGTCCGATGTAGAGCTACCGGTTCTATCTGTCTCTGCGATTAATTATTCAGAGGCGAATAAAGGTTTGATACTGATATATACCTGTGCACGAGAGCTTTGATTGGAGTTGGCGAAAAAGTTTAGGTATACTGACAAGTGGATCACGCGTGACTGGTATAATTGAAATTACGGGGAAAGTCGTGGCTATTATTCTTCTTTCTTTCTTTTTTTTAGAAAAATCCACCGATTTCAGCTGACGCGTGTATATAGGGGCTTATAAACAAAGAAGGAACCGGCGACAATGTATATAGACCGCAGATTTTAAACGGACATTAAATTCTTCGTTACAAAGTACTTACCGCCGCACGGACATAAGAAGACACAAAGCGGCGACTCGTGAATCTTTCAGGTGTAAGCGACACGAGCAAAGTTGGCCGCCGCTCTCTCTAACAACGATAAAAAGTTGCACTTAACGTATAGCACTTAATTGCGCCTCTGCGTCTATAGGTTGATAAGTTTAATACGCGGGGGGAGACTACAAGACGCGCGTATTTATGCATGAAAATTGCGCTCAGTGTGGAAATAAGGTCAATCGCTCGCGCTCTCAAGCCTTTTGACATGTCAATATTTCTAGGGCGTGTTTGCGGTTTCTTTGTCTCTCTTTCTCTATCGGCCTCTAGACTAACTTGGCGTCAGGCCGATTATAGCATAGGTTTGTGGACATTTCGCGCGCGCGCGCGTCGATTTCATTATATAGAAAAGTGCGATCTGCAAAAATTGAAATTCGATTATTCCATCAAGTCGATGATGATGCGCGAGACGAGCGATTAATTATTAGCTATCGATTTCCGCGAGAGCTTTGATTTCAATGAAACTGAGTAGAATTATATCCGAATGCAATTATTATAGTCGCGATAAATACGCGCTGTGAAAGCGATCCATTCATCCCATCGACAGCCGTTCAATTATAGCGTCTCCAAAATATTAATCAATTCGATCTCGTTAGTATACGCTTCTCGCCTCTGTCAATGGCTGTAATAATATCGATTCCACTTTGTTCTTCTTCGGACACCCGATAATAAACAATTTCCTCATCCCACCCCACCTTAATTCTCCATATCCGTATAGGAAACTCTGCTAAATGGTATAAATTTGTTTTATCCCGCGTATCCTTTTACTCTAAAGCCATTGATATAGAACTTCTAATTGCTATCTATAGGTATAACGTAGTCGTGCTCGAATTAAGAACTTTCCTCGCGGCGGATAGACGGATACGTTGCTATAGGGAATCGATGACCCGTATTTGAGAATATAACCGCGCGTCGAGACGCGGCGCCGACGCTTCTATTATGCATATATACATCATATCCCATCTGCTGTAGTGTGTAGTCTATATATTACGATAGCGTAAGAATCGCTTTGCCGGAAGTCGAGAGATTGTGACGTTTGTATAAATTGAACGATCGCGTATCTTTACAAAAATCGATAAAAATAAAGCCATATGTGCGCGACGGATATGAGATTTCCATTATTCTAGACTCTATCCGCGATATACCTTCCAGCAGCTATGACTCGCGTCTAATTTTAACTTAACCGTTCCTTTATTATACCGCAACACACTTTAAAGATATATTTATAATAATACCAAAGCTCTCCATAAATAATCAAAAGCACCTCTACACACATGCACATATTTATAATCGGCTACTCGAAAATAGCTCGACAACAAAAGCGAGCG
Organism: Cecidostiba fungosa; assembly: GCA_900474305.1. NCBI lineage: Eukaryota > Metazoa > Arthropoda > Insecta > Hymenoptera > Pteromalidae > Cecidostiba > Cecidostiba fungosa. Next base: position 29,804 of record UCOJ01000777.1, on the reverse strand, counting down.
TCAAATCATACGAGGCACACACACACACAGAAGCGATAGGAACGAGGGGGTATCAAAGCTTCGCGGACGAACGACAGGTATGTCATAAGCGGCTCTCGGCGTTATAGATTCCCAGAAGCTCTCTCGTCGCGCATACAGAGTCGACGCTCGACGCATCAATAGGCGCGACGCACCGAGTGTCTATATAGCTATACGTGATCGCTGCAGCAGTAAGTTTCGGCTTGTATATATTTTTCCGTCTGCGAGTTATTTCTCGTTTTGTAATTAAAAGTATCGCTTTGCACGCTAGTTTGCAATAATGATCAACCGAGAATATCGCATAGGTAAAATTAGATACACCTATAGAGTTATACACGCTCTACCGCATTCTCGATAATTTGCCTGCAATTATTGCAGCTTGCGCGAAATCGAGGCGAGTTTAGGTCATTCAAAAATAACTCGCTACTCGTCTTCCTTTAACTGTAATACGTGTCGGTGCAGATGATCGAACTTGAATATACGACAGATGTTATTGCGTTACTTCGAAATATGCAGTTAACTGATGTATATAATTATAATACAGCAGTTATAAACGAGATGACTCGGGTCGCATCACGTGCAATTATTTTTATTGCGAAGCAATGGTCAATTAAAATTCAGAAGCGCTGATAATTATAATATACATAAAAAGTTTCGAACCCGCGGCGAAGAAAGCGTTTCTTTCTCAGTGTCGCGCGAATAATAAATCAGCAGAAGAAAAACTGTAGACCGTCGTCGTGCATACTTTTGACGCCTAACACACGCTAATGATTGCTAATGTCGATCGATCATGCATTGCGAGAGTCGCGCGACTCGCCTTATAAAAGTTTGATGTGGCAACTCTCCCGGTATATATATACTATATATAAAGGACCTGCCGACGACACACAGGGTCGCGAGATCATCTCGGTGATGCATTAGGGATTCCCCTCAGGATTTTTCTCTCGACTGCGAAAATATTTTCAAAAATCAAGGTTCTTCCGATTTGCATTAGCTTTCGGAGGGTGGAAATCACGAAGAACAGATCGTTTTTATTGTTGTATATATGTACGCTATACCTATATACGTTGCGCAAAGGCGTCGTCGTGAATAATATTTCCGGAGAGACTAATTTATGACATTCTAATATCGCGCTGTAATGGTGCAAGACTGGTAGTTATAATGTCTTTTGTATGCTAAATAAAAGGCCAGCGGTGACGCTGCGCTAATCGCTCTGCGTATATATTTATATCAATATGCCTTTCTATTTCCTTCTATTATAATATGTCGCATCTCGTTAATGTATACACGCGCGCGCGCGCGGCCGTTATTGCGTAATTAAACCTGCGATCATCCGCGCCCACGCGTCGAAGAAACTTTTCTCTAGAATTCGGTGACGGTTTCCTCGATTTAAAGCAGAGAACGGTTCGATTTTATAGAGCCATTGTGCGCGTTATTCGAAACTTGCCGAACGGGTTCAGTCACCTCGTAAACCTGCGGACGAGTGACTCATATAATGTATACTGTTCTAAAGCCGAAAATCTAACGAGTTCGACTCTCCGTCGCGAAACGACGATACCGTTGCGACTGTGTCTCGTGTATATTTATACCTAATAAAAAAAAAGCAACAACGCGGAGAGTTAAAAGACACGGAATAAATTACTGCGAGCATGAGAGAGCCATTAATGAAATGACGCATCGAGCGCGAGTGAAATCACACCTATACGCTGAATGCGTGCGTATATACATTCATTCAGAGACCCGATGGTTTTCTTTTCCTTATTCAGAGAGTCGTCGTGGAGTGAACTGGGAATTTTAAATTTCGCCGAGAATCGCCGCTGAATCACAGACGGGTGAATAGGTGCAAACGATTTAGTCATGCGTTCGGTCATTAACTTTAATTTTTTTTTCGTTTATCAACACTAACCATCAGCACTAAAAACAACCGACTAGAACCAAACTCTTACCATGCTGCGACTTGGACAGATCGTGAACCGAAGCAGGCGACATGCTTCCCTCATCCTCGCTGTCATCCGTGAAATTCGCCGCCGCGTGATGTAGCAATCTCGCGGCCGCAGCAGCCGTCGCAACCCTGTGACCAGGATAAGCAGCGCCCTGGAGGTGGTTCAACCCCAGTTGGCTCTGCTGGTGAGGTTGACTGGACGGATAACTCGCCAGATGTGATGCCGGTAGACAGGAGGGTCCGTTGGTCAGACTCGAACCGTTACCACCGTACATTCGCATCGGTTGCAACCAGGCGCTGTACAGGCTCAGTGGCATTGCGAATCCTGGTGGGGTGTTTTTTTTTGTCGTGAGTTTAAATTTTAGCTACTGACGCTATACTTGAAGCCTCACTCGAAAGTATTCTGACAATTTTTAATGCATTGAGCTATTATGAAATTAAGATTGTATAATGTACCTGGTAGTGCACCGGTAGCCGTCGCAAGACAGTGCTGTTGATACAGGAATTCCCTTTGTCGATGCGCCTCCTCGCGGTCCTCGAAGTTCTCCTTAGTGTTGTCCTGAGTGTTGTTCTGGCCTTTACTATTTCCTATGAGACTCTCGATCGTGAAGGGCTTCGGGTTCGAGCGAATCTTCAGGTCGATCGTCTCCATCTCTTCGTTGGCAGAACCCACGTCCAGGTCTGTCTCCTCCACTACTGTATCCATCTCTTTCATCGTGTCAAGTTACAGATATAGCAAAAATTACTATAATACAATTTCTGTCAAGTTCTCATACTCAATATATGCCGTCCTCTCGGTAAAAATCAGCAATACGTTTGAAAAGAAACCGACGAACCACTTAACCTGCACAAGTTATCATCTATTCACACACACAACCCCAGCATCAGCATCACACGACAGAGTAGTCCGTCGGTAGGATCATCTCCCCTTATAATAGTACAATGAACGAACCCCAACTTGCACACTATACAAGCACAGAATATAGAGACACGACCGTAGCAGGGCCAAGTCGTCGGCCGACTGACTGCCTGCGCTAGTATAGCACACAACTCGCTGCAGCGGCGCTGACTCGCGGAGGCGGAGTCAAACGACCATTGGCTCGAAATCTCCCAATGGTCGGATCGAGGCGAACCCTTGGGAACGCGAATTCGCCATCTTGGCCTCGCGGGGGAGACGAGGAGGGAGACACAGGATGATTGTTGTCGATTTTCGCTCGGTCGCAATTAGGCGAGGGCTGCCAACGAATTAGCGGAGGAATTTTGACTCTGTGGGGGGATGCTGGGGTTGTTACTGTCGGGGCTTTTTAAATGCAAGAGGAGCCGCTGGATTTGGTGGGGGTTGGATCGTTGGTGGAATTCGAAATTTTTGGGTTTGGCTGACTTTGTTCGGTTATTGTAACTATTTGGAGAAAACGTTATTTTTAGGTATTTGTGAGATTTTTCGCTGTACAGCAACTTTTATATAACTCGTAGCTTTGTAAAATATTCGAAGAATTTTGTAACTTGGTACGTTGAATGAACGGTTGCAAAATATTTAAAGACGATCTATTGCCAATAAAAAGACAGTGTTGCGCTCGATATCTAATTCTATAATTATATATTCGATTAATTGCAGTAGTGAGAGATCGACGAATTGTTTCTGGCAGTTAAACTGAATTACTTGCTTTGAAAAAATAATGCCAAAGATATTCGCTGGAGCGGAAACATCAAAATTACTGAGTCTGAATAATTGATTGTCGAATTTAAATCGAGATCAGATTTGCGGTATAGCGTATAAAACGATATTCCGAATCAATTTTTTGCTTCGTAAATAATAGATTCAAAATTTGCAAAACTCGGATAACTCGTTTATCGGTTATGCTGTGACTGGAAAGAGGTGATAGAATAAAGTGGCTCCATTCAAGTGTGTTATTGGATTTATCAATGCGATGGATTTTTAATAAGAATTAAAAGTTTTTCCCTGGAATATAATAGAGTAACCGCTTCGATCTTTCATTTTTCAATTATTTTTTTCCTCACACATAATAATGAAACAATACATGTCATGTTTGTGTAATTTATTTTAAAAATCTGTATATTAAATAATGACAATAACATTGAATATAATGGCTATTTACATGGCAGTTTTAATGAAATTTGGTGAATCATTAAATATGTCGGTTTTTATATATATATATATGCTCCCATATATAATCAATCTTGGTCTCCGATGTATTGTACAAAAAAGTTTAGGCACCAACTAGGCATCCTGCATTCTCAATGCTGAAGAATTTCTTCTGTAAAGTCGAAAAAAATGATATTAGTATAGCAAAGAAAATTATATCGATGATTATGATTGTATGGTTAAAAATAAAAATTAGACAAGTATACTCACAGCGCACTGAATAACTTTGGCGGGATTGTACCAGTGCTTCTTGCACTTCTTGACAGCAGCTTTAAGACAGTCCTCCGTAGCGTGTTTGAAGAATTTCTTCAGGATCTTCAAGATTTTCTTGCCCTACAGAATGTCAATATATATACGAATATCAAAATGACAATATAATTTCCACTAAATAAATCTCAATAATTAATTTGGAATGAAAATGAACTGCGTTTGCTTTCTAAAATTTAAGTGTAAAATAAGAAAGTATATATTTCGACTTACAATATTGACGCGAACTTCGATCTCAAGTTCGGCGAACTGGGCATCATCAAATTCGAGGTTCAGTTCCGCAGACTCGTTGTCGTCAGTTTGAGCACCGACCAGGCATCCTACGTTCTCAATGCTGAAGAAATCTTTCTACAAATTTCATTAAGAAAAGATTGGTTAATAATTGAATTACTACTATAGATTCAATTTTTTTAATTCAAATACTCACAGCGCACTGAATGACTTTGGAGGGGTTGTACCAGTGCTTCTTGCACTTGTCAACGGCGGCTTTGAGACAGTCCTCAGTGGCGTGCTTGAAGAAGCTCTTGAGGATTTTCATGACTTTGTCGCCCTAAAAATGACGAGACGTGACTATTAGACCGGATGATTCGACGCTGATAATTGCGTATTGCAGATTGAATTTAAAATGAATTTAAAACTTACGATCTTGGATCGAACTTCCAGTTCGTACTTGGCTTCGTCGAACTCGATTTCGGGCTCGTACGCCTCGGCACTGATACTCGCGACGACTGCCACCAGGGCGACCACGAAGAAGGTCAAAAAGTAGCGAGAGAACATCTTGTTGCTTCGGTTGCTCTGATCAGCTCAACTAAATCGGAACTGTGATACCTTGTCAAACGAAGCCTCCGTTTATATACAACTCGACGCAGCAATTCTTTTCCTCATCGATGAGATTCGATTTTAAGATAATTAACCGCGCCTTATCGGCGAATGATGTTATTGTTCGTCAGGCTACTAGTGCTTACCCTGATCAAGTGTCTGTTTCCGTGATAAGAGTAAACCACTGGCGGATCTTGGGAATTACAAACATACTATCGATTTGTATTATAAAAAATCACACGACATATAGCTGTGAACGTACATCGAAGACGTTTATTAAATCAAGCGTCGTCTATTTGCAACCGATATACTCGAGAATGCAAAGCTTTGCTGAATCAACGATCAGCACACGGGAAATCGAATCATCAAGAAAATTTAATTTTCAATTTCACATCCCTCTCTCTCTCTCTGTCAGAACAACGAAGCTATGTATTATTATTGCTTCAATCGCTAATAAAGTGATACCGCGACATAGGTAATTAACTTATAGTTCTCGACGTCGATAATCTTTGGCAGAGAGAGAGAGAGAGAGAGAGAGAGAGCGCGCCTCTAATATAAAGAAGGCTTTCTATAATAAGCAATCGATCACGCGTTTTAAGTGGACGTTCGAGAGAGCATCGGAGAAAGAGAATAGCAGATGAAGGTAATTGGCTCATTTGTCTTTCCGACTTGCGCGCCTGCGTCATTCGTCATTTAATTATAGACTCGCGTTACTGATGTACGCATTGCTACCCCGTCAAGGATATAATTATATACATTAATTTGAATGTCGCGTATATGATAAAATCCCGAGAGCTCTTTTCACACACACATATATAGTAAGCCGTAAACGCCAGTAGAAGATAAAAATAATCCGATTCTTTCAAAGATATACAATATATAATGGAGGATTTTCGACTTTCGCCGACTATACTCGTTAGCGGAGAGAGGCGGTTTTAATTGGGCCCTAACGGAGGCGCGTCTAAAGTTAAACGGACGTGTCGCCGCGTCTTATAGGCAGCCTGCCAGGAATCTTCATTGGGCAATTGAGATGTCTCGCGAGCCTCGCGATAAATATCCTGCCGTATGCGCGCTATGATCTGGGCTAAAAATAATACAACCGGAGCTGTAGAGAGGAGCTCGTTAGGCTGCGTCCTTACGACGATCGGTAGAAAATCGGTATACGAAGATCGCATCGATTTTCATGAGCTATATACTGATGCGCGCTGGAATATATCTTGTATAATAATCCGAATTGCGCGCGGCGATGCTGCAATCGTTATATATTCTCATTAGTTAAGTGAATCAATCTCGATTCTTAAGAATTTTAAACTTTAATATAACAGCTGGAGATCGCGTACATCGCGACTCTGATGAATAAATAACAAAATAGGTTAATCAACTTAATTCGACTCTCCCCGGAGAGTCTTATATTGCATTACAGGATATTGAATTTATTTCGCCGCTTCAAATTCAATATCCGAAATTATTTTTATAAGCTGCAAAATTGAATAATGAAGAATGCTATGAATTCATCGATAGCCATCATCGCTATAATATACAGAGTCAACGAAGAAAATTGTTTATAAAAAGATCGCCGGTAATAATAACGTATGCACCAAATATCTAAGAAGCTCTCGTCGGAATACAAAGCGCGCCAGATTTAAAATGATGGATTATTCTATCAAAATTTAATCGAGACATCAAAATGAATTCGATAACCGAAGCGCGAGCGCGCGTTAAATGTTGCAAGACTACCATTTCGAGATTACAAATTGCTCGACCGAGGCCGAATCATTCATAAGAGAGAATAACGTATAAAGGATAATCGATACGACGAGTAACATATATATACATATTCTATAGAGACTTTTGTCAATGAACCTTCGCACGATTCATACTGCAGTATAGAGCTTCGCGTTCTTATATAGCTCTTCAAATCGCTTTTACAGTGCTGAGATATTTTGAACTTTTTCGAATCGATGGTTATTGATCGCTGACGCATATATATGCATTCAACACTGCCTGACATTATAGAAATATAAATTTTCAACAAGTCAAAAACGATGACATCGACAAAACCTGGAATCCCTACTCAAAAAACCGATCCACGCGAAGAAACATCCGAGCAAAAATAAACCAGCCAACTAAGAAATGTCTCTCTCTCTCTCTTGCAGTCGTAGCATCGCAACTGCAGTTACAAACATAGAACGTCCCAGGGAGCTATAGCCAGCCATCCATAACAAAGCGTTGCAGCCAGTGCATACTGCATAGTATATAGTATATAAGACTCGCGCACGCTCGGACAATTCCGAAAAGCGTAAAACCCTCTTTCTCTCTGTCGGATGATTTAACGAGCGCGTATATATACATATATACGAGAGGAGGGAGAGAAGAAAGCTAGCCGATTGTCATTATACATATATATATACACTCCGCGCGAATTTTCGCGAAGGAGTCGCTACACTTAACAGGCCGTAAAATTCGCGCGAGTATGCAGCAGCGCAGAGACGCCCTCCACGTCGTTTCTCTGGAAGTTGAATAAATCGAGAACGCGCTGGAGTTGTAATGTATGTGTATGAGCTGGGAAGTTATGCGATCTGCTTTACACGTTTCTTGGGTAGCAAGAGAGAGATGCTTTTTAGTTCCTACTCATTGTGAGCTGAGGGAAATGTTGTGTGTAAATAAATCGATGAGGGTTGGATGTGCGCGCGGACGAGGGTAAAATTAGATATGCATTTTATTAAGGATTCATGAGGGGCTGCTCTACACGGAGCTTGTATTGTGATTCTTTATAAGCTTTAAAAGACATTTATTTCTATATACGTATCATTTTAATCTATTTTTATACCAATCGCACCGGCTTCTATATGCTGCTATATAGGATACTTTTTCTAAAACCAATGAACCGTACGGTATAGACAATTGCGCACCAAATTATTTTCCTCTCCTTACGTTTAACAAGTACTTTGCATAACTTATTTTATACAGCTGATAATCACATTCTCCTCTTTGTCAGCTTTTGCAAGACAATTTTGGAGCGTTTAACTGATTTTACTAAATTTTTAGTTTCATTAAGCTTGAAGACTGTTGTTAAACGTATAATTTCGAGTCAATACCTATATGACACTTGACCTAAACAGGCCGAACAAGGCAGCGGTGTGGGTTTACAGTGCGCGCGCATTATAGTAATGAGCTTAACGTGCGGAAAGTGTCGAATGTGCCACCTATCTTCGCTAGCCAGGAACTATATGAGAGCCTAAAAGTTTTGTTTCGCGGCTACAAGGAGTTGACACTACTAATTTACAGGACTACTGGATTAAAAGGAATAAGCTGTAAATCAGAGACAGTAAAAACCACCGTTTGCGGATTTATAGTTTAGTTAATAACTCAAGGACACCGTTTGCGATTCTCAAAATTTATTTGTATAATAAACCTGGGCAAAGGAGAAGGGAGATCCTTATCAAAATCGTTATCCCCACTTCCACGAGAGGCAGCTATTCCTAGTCGAAGTAGGGGCAATACCTACGGTCTACCTGGACGAAGGCGAAGTTTGGCATCAGGAGAAAAATCACCATCAGTCTGAACTCTGAGTCCTCTGATCGCACAGTAACGTCGAGAGTTTTCAGCCTGGTGTATTCAGCTTAGAGTGTTGTATTTTGAACAATAATATAAACAAGGAGTTCCACGATTCCGCGTCGCGTCGCAATACTCGTAAACACGTAAATCTAAATAGTGAAATCGACGATATCACCGATTCGTACAAGCAAAATCTTTTTAAGCATTGAGTATAAGTTGAGTAGAATTTATAAGTCAAGAAACTGAGCTTCAAGATGGTGAGTGTTTGTTGTTGTACCTGATACATAATATTACGTACGTAATAATAATGACATGCATTTTCAGTACCCGCGGGTCCCAGAGCGATCTTACGAGTACTTCGCTACTCAATACAGATGTTACTCAGCATCTATGTTTCCTGGAATTGAGCGCCAAGATGTTGAGCGAGGTGGAAAGAGTAAGTGAGAAAATTTGGTTAAAATTTGAGTTGCTATATCTATATACGATGCAATAATGTCTAATGGAAATACTGCTTTGCTACAGTTATTATGCCACCTTCAGCGTTGGACACTCTCACAAGACTGAATATCGTCTACCCGATGTTGTTTAAACTGACGAATAAAAATGTTGAAAGAAAAACACACTGCGGTGTACTTGAATTCGTTGCTGAAGAAGGAAGAATGTACATTCCTTACTGGGTAAGCTCGAACTCAAATCATTGTTTGCACTGAATTTATTCAGGTTCATTTAACAACGAAGTTATTCCGTATAGATGATGCACAATCTGTTTCTGACCGAAGGAAGCATCTTGAATGTTAAGTGTGTCTCACTACCAGTGGCAACCTACGCCCGTTTTCAACCTCAGTCAGTAGACTTCTTGGATATTTCGAATCCCAAGGCTGTGTTAGAAAATGGATTGAGAAATTTTGCTTGTCTAACAACTGGAGATATTATAGCTATCAACTACAATTCGCGTAATTATGAAATGTGTGTACTGGAGACTAAACCAGGTCCAGCCGTTACCATTATTGAGTGCGATATGAACGTCGAGTTTGCACCTCCAGTTGGTTACAAAGAGCCTGAGAAGCCTGTACCAAAAGAAGAGCCAATCGACGTAGATCCTGTAGATTTGATGCCAGAGCCAACTGGATTTGTTGCTTTTAAAGGACAAGGCAACAGATTGGATGGCAAAAAGGGGAAAGAACCTTCGCCCACAAAGCCTGCAGCAGAGAAACCAGCTGTTTACGTCAGAGGAATACCAGATTACGATTATCAAATAGGAACCTTAACATTCTTGCGCAATGCGAAACCAGCAAAAGCCAAAGAGGTATAATTTTGATTATCATCATCTGCTTAACTTTTGATTTCCTATTGTGGATAATCATGAAAAAAATTATTTTTTCAGGCGAATGATCAGGATGAATTCAAAGCTTTTACAGGAGAAGGACATATCTTACGCGAGTCCAAGAAGTGATTAAGCAAATGTTTATAATTTCAATAATTCTTCTTTTTATTACGAAAAACAATATATATCTTTTTATAAAACGTTTTATGTAGCATGGTGCTGCTTGTGCATTAAAATATAAAATTAATTTAAATATGTAGTTGTAATTTGTGTCTTTTTTAAATCTTGTGATAAGTTTTCAAAGAACCAAACATGCTACTGTGTTCACAATAATTCACGAACAAATTATTCGCAGGGATGTAACGAAGACTGCAAGCGACTATAATTTTTCGACTTTAATAATAGTAGACCAGAAATCCACAAATCGCCAGCGCATCGAATCAATCAAAAGCCACTCATCGAAAGCAACACACAGAGAGCCTTCCCTCAGAATGAATGTCGAGCTCAGCCCCGTCGCGTCGACAAATTAGACAGGCCATTTCGCGTAGCGGTAATGCCTGTCTCTTGTAAGCACTTAGCACACCGCTGCTGCTGCTGCGAAAAATGAAAAACGAAGTACATAAACGTTAGTTCGGATGCTCAGACGGCTCTAAATCTTGTCGCGCTCTGCAGCGAGAAGCCGAAAGGGCTCTCTCTCTCTCTCGTCGTAGCTCTCGTTTTTCGGCGCAAGGTTACGCACGTGTGGACGACGAGGAGGAGTATATAGCTTTATAGCGTATAGTATGCTGCTTGGCTTTAATTACTCGGAGCTTTATGAGCCGAAGACGCTGACACCCGGAGGAGAGACATTTTTTCCTAGTAGTATATAAGAACTATGTGTGTGTATATATAGTTTATCACCTCCTGGAGGTAATGCACTGCTGCTTGTGTGGCAGGAAGCCCGTTGGGTTCATTAATTGCGCTGTTTGCTGTGGAGACGATGAATTTTAGCGTACATATATTTGATGGATATTCTTGTATAATATATACAGAACCTTATCGATTCCTCTTCACGACAATAATTTACACGCACCCCCCGTATATCGATAGCTTTCTCTTATCCAAGGCCGAAGAAGACGACGACGACGACGAAAAACCGCAGATGTCGCCTATACTACACACAAGTATTATAAGTATATACAGACACATACAGGCAAAAAAAAACAGCTATACACTGGCAATTGCGTGCGCGCGTCGGGGCAAATTGATGACTGGGAAAATTGGTGGGCGTTATACGAGTTTTGTCGCTGCACGCTAATGGATTAAGCGTATATTCACCTATATATGTGCAGCACTACTGCATCAGCGATGACGGCGTTTTCTCTCCCTTATAAACGTCGTCGTCCCTTTCGCGTGTTATTCATAATGCAGCGCGTCTGGCGCGCTTTTTCCGTAGCCGCGTATTTCGGGATGAATAATGCACGAGTGGAAATTCGTCCGCTAGTCGGTAATCGCTTACATATATGTAGGGAGTACTTATATATAGTTTTGACGCTTACGATATCGGTTGTAGTGTGTCTTCGATTTTCTCTCTTTGCTGTGTCCGCATATGTATACCCGGAAATTAGCTCGTGCATAAGGTCTCATTGCGGGGAATATACAATCGCGAAAGAAGAGAATGACGAATAAACAATTGAAGTAAAAAAGATCGCGTTCATCCGGTCGCGTATATTCCTTTCTTATTATTTTTTCCTCATTTTTTTAACGAGAGCGACGATTAATCGTCCCTGTACGAGAGCAAAGCCGCTCGTTAGTCTCTCCATCACTCGCAGGGATGTCTTTTCTCGTCGCTATATAAGTATATACTGCACGCTTAGCCGCCTTGCATTTCACGCGCAATTGACACAACGTCCGAAGATAGTCGCGCTCTATACTGCGGTCGCGGACAGTTAACTTGATTTAGGCAGGGAAGCACAGTCGTCTACGCTATTTAGCAGCTTGTTATTGCGAAGAGAGAGAGAGAGAGAAAGAAGGATTTTAAATTTGTACACAGGACGTCACAGAGGGCTATTTGTAACTCTGGTTTTTCTTGAATAATTGCGCGGATATGAGATGTGGTTGCGGAGGGATTTATGGAGTGACGGTGGAAAAGCTCGAGGCTAATAGTGCTCGAGTGTTTTTCCTAATTGGCCTACTGCGATGGAGGAAGAAGCTGTTTGAAAAGGCTTCTTTAAGAGGATGATTGATCGTCGTTGAGCAAGCTCGGGATTTGTGGTGAACATGCTGTGTTATATACGCTTGTTATATCGTATTTTGACATCCTGATACTCGTTAGGACGCTTTAGGCGAGAAAAGACAAATTGCGACGTTATGGATAGTTTGAGTTTAGACGTAAGGGTGAACGCTTTGTTGTTGTGCTTATTTATATGTAGATTATAGATTAAACATTCGTATCAACAAGTTTTTATGAAAAAAACAATAGCGGAATGTACTCGTATAGTTCTGTTGTTGATACAGTAATTTAAACATGTATAGGAGCTGCTAACATTCATGTTGTTTATGAAAATTTAATAAACGTGTGTTCACCAGTGGTCGTCAATCTCTTATCAGGTATATACAAACACCGTAGCGACCAACTTGTACGACTTACAAAGTATCCCTCCATCCCCAAACACCAATAAAGTCCCAAAAAAAAACCAATCACCGTCAATCGCGACAAACTCCTCGACAGTCGCCCCTAATCGATAAATTTCCCAGTAGTATTAGTAGTAGTAGTATAGCTCGCCCAGATGAAAGAGTTTGTTCAAAAATACACGCTCCGCGCGATCCATCCTCCTCTCCTATGCCTGTACGTTTTTTTACGAGGCGTAACGTTCTCCGAGGTCGGCCGCAAATAGCTTTCCTCCCCAATTTGTCGCTCTCGACGTCGTTTGTCGGCGCGTAAAAGTTCGTGTCTTCTATATTTTTTTCTCCTCTTCGCAGAGAGACATCACTGCAGCAGCGTCTTGATTAACATGCCGGCGAGGCTCGCACTTCCGAATCGAAGCGTGCGCAGCTCGATCGGAACACACGAGTTCAGCCTTTTTCAGCAGGAGGAGGTGTGGTGACGATGGAGCCGATGCGTTAAATGCTCCGATGAGTGCAGAGTTGAGTTTCTAGCTCTCTCTGACGTTTGCTATCTGCAGGAAATTTGTTTTTTTTTTGCCTGCCTGCTTGCTTGTTTGAGGGGATGGGAGAGATCGTGTTGTACAAGTGTTTGGAATGTGTGGCGATGTGCTTGCGGAGTATATTTTTAAAGAGAGCTGCTGCATAAAGGAAAAATTGAACTTTATTATAGTGCCGAACTCGGAAGAGGTTTAAGAATAAAGTATGAGGAGTATTTTAAAATGCGGAAGATCTAATAGTCTCGTTTTGTTATATATCGATAAATATTTTTGCATCCGGCGGTTTGAAATAAAGAATCATAGAACGTAATCTGAAAATACATCAGCGTCGAGTATAAAATTTAGTACGTCTTTTATAGACTCTGTTATTCCGGCTATAACAGTATACCTATGGATGTAACTATGAATGGAGAGGTGATTAAAAATAAAGAAAAGTCCTTTCACCATCTCACGTGTATACCATTATATATACTGCACGAGCTCAGGATCGTTAAAATCCAATAAAAAGCTTTACACATACACCCCTACATAGATTTTGGGAATCAGGCCCTTCCAGAAGCCATAATGCATAATTCATCCCACAGTGAGCCTCGTCTACACCCACGTTCTCGTTATAAGCCCGCCGATAAAGGCCAGTCTGTATAGAGATCAGTAAAAAGCCAATAAAACAATCCTTATACTTATGCAAACGATGCAGCGAAGATTAGAAAGGACTATACTCTCCCAACGCATTCCGACGACAGTATATAGCTGATGCGCACGACTATGCGTGTGGCGGGCGGCGAGTCGAAAAGTTTTACGGCGAGGAAGAGGGGCGGCGCGCTCTTGCATCCGAATGCAACTGCGTCTTTGATGTGGCCCGCGGCAAAGTTCGGTAGCCGACGGCTTCTGAGCCATCGATGACAACCGAGGATACGCGTGTAATTGAAATGTGATGAGGATTTTTTTTTTGCTTCTTTTTTGGAGGCGGTAGGTGGGTATAGAGTGCGCTATGAATTCGTTGATTGCGGTGATTGACGTCGTTACGTTCGTGGGAGAGTTTCGGATTTGACGTTTCTGGGGAAAGGATCGGATGAATTTTCTGATAATATTTTCGATTTTATGAGTCGTTGGTATACGATAACATTGTCCCGAGACATAAATTTACTAGAAAAGATAGTAACCATTGCTATCTTTACTAAAACAGCGAAAGCAAAAACTATCATTCGGCTGACTTTCACACTGTACATTTACGCGTCCGACGATGCGCGGGATATTATATTTGTGGGATCGAATCGCGAAGCCGACGTGTCTCCCCCCACATCACCGACCCCGTTATTATATGCGCGTCGACGCTATATACAGCGCCGCGACGTTTCCGAGTATTTAGGGGCAGAGCCGAAGTATGGATTTTGGCGCGCGGATTGCGAATACGAAATCACGGCAGCCAAAGGATACCGCCACCGCCGGTATATTCGGCGGTGGCGGCGGCGAGAGCCTTTTGTCTGTGTGCGGCCGGCGACAAAGTCTCAGAGGATATATCGTATGGACTGATGTGTGGCGTGACTGAATGTCGGTGCTAGTGCGATTATTCGTGTTTTTCTTTATTGCTCCCTCATCTGTTATATCGTTGATTGTCAATGTAAATTATATCGACTCGATATATGGAATAGCCGCTTGTGTTCTTTTTTTTTGTTCCACAGAAAAGGAGAGAAAATGAATCTCGGGAGATGGCGAAAATTTATACGCAGAGCGATACGCGGCATTAAAATGTAAGAGGGCGTAAAAATACATTTGAAAGTTAAATACGAGTAGCAGCGTACTGTGAGCACGATCGGAAGTAACCAGGCGTAAAGTACAGGGTGAGGCTGTGTGCGTCTTTTAAATTTTTCGGAATCGCGCGCAGCGCGAGAATCGATTCGCTCCGCTGTGATTCACGCGTACATTGATAATTCACGTGTCGATGGGCTTGAGAAATATCGCCAACCTCGTGTCGAGCGAAACAAAGAGCCCTTTTTCCGTGGGTATTTTGCAATATATAGAGAAAAAAAGCTCGTAAAGACGAGTCCAAAAATTACACGCATTATCACAACAAGTACATAACGTGTATTATACGACTTCCCTCGCGCGGAGCTCACCCTCCGGAGGCAGATAAAAAAAAAGTCTGTGTGTGTGGCATGACGAATGGCACTGGCCGATTCTTTTGATGTTTATTTTGATGGCTTTTCGCCATTTGTCGTGGGTGGATCGAGAGCTACGCGGAGTCGTTTCTCTCCTACAAAAAAGCGGAAGAAGCTCTCGGCTTAATGGGCGGTTCCGCGCATGTCACATTGACGAAGAGCCCGAGTGTGCCTCTCGCGTAGATTAATTTTCGTATTAATAGCGGGATGAGACACGAGACGAGAGTGAGAGTTCTTTATTTTCGCAGCTACTGTCGTTTTTCGATGATCGACGGAGCTAACGGCTAATGGGGCTTGAGGGACGCGGACAAATTTTTGCTGTGGAAGGGATGTTCGTTGATTAACGTTTCTTTTATACGCAAGTGTCAATTATTAGTATATAATTTGTTAACATATAACAATTTTATCGCGATATGCGACGGTTTTTCTGTGGTTTATTCTATGAATCGTCGCGCGATATCCTCATAATACTTAGCCATTATCATAAATAATTTGCGTGACGGCCGCTTGACAGACAGCCACACTGGCCCCAGAGCCGCACGTCTCGCCTGTGAACATCACCCTCGAAATTGCTGCAACCAGAGACAGCCGTGGCGAATCTAACGTTTCTATTGTTGCGGAGCTTTACCCCGAGAGTGTCGAGATTATTTCGCGATATGGTATACTGTTTTGAAAAAGACGCGCGGGTCGAGTGGTTTGGGATTTGTGATGCTCTAGTTGCTTATATATAGGCTTAGGAGAGTTTGGATGTGGTGTAAAGTGATATTGGGGTGGGCGACTAAAGCGGATTGTTAATTCATGTATACTAATAGAAGATTCTGCAATGAAATTTGTTATATTATACAAGCTCAAAACTGTGAAAATAATCAATCTTGTTTGGCAATTGCTACATTCAAAAAACCATTAAGTAAAATTCCAAGTCTATACAAAAACGTAACAAACACAACGCATCTACTTTGCATAATATCGATAAATCCCATTACAAGCCATCGTCGACACAACAACGCAGGCGCGCGCTTACATATATACAGATGCAAATGCGCCCTAGTAATTTACAGGCCATCACTCAAGTGCCAACTTTTCCGAGAGCATCGCGCAGCGATCATCGCACAATAAAATCCAGGCGAAACCGCTGTATGATAATACCCTATATAAGCTAACGCGCTCTGTAGAGATTCAATTGCAACAATGAATATATATACATCTCTCTCTCGCTCGCTTGGTGAATCCGATCTACGCTCCTGTAAACAGCGAAATCGGTGCCGCCCCCGAGTGGTACGAGAAAGATCGCCGGGGGAAACCAGCCGTAAAATCCAGAAGGGGAAGGCTCTCGAGCTCGACGGCGCGCAGACGACTTTGTGACGTGATTATGCTAATGAGGAGACGAGAGCGGCTTCTCGTCCATTGTAACGTATACGCATTAGGGTCTTAGAACAATGGCGGTTTCTTCGCTTATGTATATGTGCCTCCAAGTAGACAAGTTTGGAAAATTGCGCCGGCCAAAGGCGCGTGCTGAGTTTTGTTAATCGGATACTTGGCTGATTTGCTGTACACTATGTTTAATTTACAACGGATTTTTTTATGGCTTGTCTGGCCATAACGAGCGTGTAACTACTTGAGCATATTTATTAATTGAATCGATTTTTTTCCTAACATTCAATTTGTTCGTTGCGATTAGGTGTTATAACATGCTGCTCCAGGAGATTCTTTGTTACCCGAAATTTCCCCTTTCGCTGTCGTTATGCTCAGCTACGTTACAGCGAAAAATCATTTTGTCCTCGTTGCTATCGCCCTCCTATGGATGTCAAAATATGACAGCTCTTTCGACTCGCCACTTTCTCTTTGCTTCCATTAGAAGGGGGTTGAAAAAGGGCTCAGCATTGTTGGACGGAAAAATTTGTTTCGGTCTCTTGTTGATAAATACTTTGATTTCGGTAATCAAATTGTTTAATGAAATGGCTGATTCTTTGTTTTAATAAAGGATAATTGAGTAAAGTATTTATAAAATAGACTGATAAGGGATGTATATTATAACGTGTTTATATAAATCGTTATTCTTTTAACAATTTTGAATTTTAGTTAAGAAATCAATCAGTTATTAAACGTTTAACAAATATTTGATTGAGTTTACAAAGACAACAAAATCAAACAATTCTATGAAC
This sequence comes from Cecidostiba fungosa, assembly GCA_900474305.1. Taxonomy (NCBI): domain Eukaryota; kingdom Metazoa; phylum Arthropoda; class Insecta; order Hymenoptera; family Pteromalidae; genus Cecidostiba; species Cecidostiba fungosa. The sequence continues at coordinate 12,248 of UCOJ01000777.1, read as the reverse complement.
AATGAATGCGTCGAATCGTCCCGAAAGTAATATACAGCGCCATCTAATATACAAAAATACGAGTACAAGAGGAGATCTCTGCATTACTGACTGATGCAAGAAGCACACCAGTAGTTTTACAATTCATATGCTCGATTTCCTCAAAATTATATAGTAGTTAAAAAAAAAAATACCGTACAATACCTTATGAATAAATAATTGTGTACAATATTTTACGTAGATGGTTCACTCTTAACGGGTTTCATATTTGGCTTATAAATATGATGATAATTTGGCAGAATTTTCTTAAGGTAGTCCAGCTGTCCTATTTGCGGCTGTAAGAATATTATTTAATTTTTAATCGTTTTTTGTGAACATCACTACACATCGATTTACACTCAATTAAAATTATAATAAAATATCTTTTACTAACGTATGGTTTGTCATTCATTTCTCTGCGTTGACACTGACTGCCATAAATTATTGAATTTTCAGGCATAGTTTGTTGTTCAGTCAGAGAACAGCCAGTGCCTATTATGCAGCCACTTGTCAATTCTACTTCCTTACTAACAAAAGCTGAAAAACAACAATCATTGCTTTAAGTAAATAATATATAATTTAGATTAAATATTTTCTTTCACTTATAATCTACCTTTGCTTTCTAAAATATTACTATCGCCGACTTTTGATGCTTCACATGTGCTGTCTACTTCGAATATATTATAGTTGCCAATAATTTGAACAGGTGTAACACTCTGATCCGGAGATATCCTAAATTCAGAAAATATCGATTAATCATAATGTAGATACTGGAAAAATAGGTCATTTGCACAATTTTTTACCTGTTCATTATAGTTGCCATTTCTTCAATGATATTCCCATCTCCAATAATTATTGGACCAGCTTCAGCGATAATACTTGCTCGTGGATGAACAACAGTACCCGAGCCAATGGTTATGTCTCCTTTTAGTATAGCCTCTTCGCATACTATTGCTCCAACTCCAACTTTGATACTAAACAAATAGCATATGTATATTATTAGCTAACGCAGTATAAATTGTTGAAAATAAAACATAGTATAAATAACACCAAATGTACAATTTAACCTAACAAAAACATAAAAACTATACAGTTCTACTTATTTTTGCTACTTTCTTTTATTATAAGTATGATGACTCATAAAATTGATCAAAAACTTGTGAAAATTATCTCTTACTTGGAACGCCGACTAGACAAGGACATTGTGTCTGACATTATAAATTACTTTTTATCCGTAACATTTGTGCAGCAAGAACAATAATAACAGAGAACAACTGACACATCTGCTTTACCGACTGAAACGTACAAAAATATACGGCACAAAACGCGGATGCAGCGCTCTCTTACATAAAAGTGGGAATTTTGAAATAGAGATTAGCGATACTCTTATCAAAAATAATTAAATTAATTTTAAATACGCAGAAAACAATCTTGCTCAGTTTGATAAGTTAATAAATTATCTATAAGTAATTCAATTCTACCGTGTAGAGTCTAAAAAATTATTCGTTTTTTACTTGAAAAAATTTATAAACCTTGTTAGTAATGCAATTGCGTCATCCAATTAAAGCAATTTTCATATTACTCTTCAAGCTCTGATAATAATAATATTTATAATATACGTGTTAAGTACAAGTAGTTGGAAAAGGTAGTGTAACATCTTTGGAATTTTCTAACGTGACTTGTATCTAGGCAAGCCAGATAAGCGCAACGAGATTTTATCAGAAAAAGTGTTTATTATCTGGTAATACCATATACGTAATCGCGACTTTTTTGAGCTTGCTTTCTCGATAAAGGTGTATTCAAATTGTATTAGTCATTTTTTAACACAGTTCATTTTGATTTATTTTCCTCGTTACAATTTATATTTACACAGAAGACATATATCTATACAATAATTAACAAAAAAAAAATTGTACAATAAAAAATACAGTAGTTTATTTTGCTCATATCAACAATAATATTATATACGTATACATAAAAATAAGACAGTAGGTCAGCGAAAGCGCCAATCATTCTCAATAACTCTCCAACACAAAAAACGCACGCCTATACATAATATTTTCAGAATGAAATACGCTCGGTTTTCTAAACGCGGAAAACCGCAAGGCCGCATCGACGGTTCATTGAAGCCTCTCCAGCACCTATATAGTGGATACGCCCCATCGACTTACGCTCGTACTTACACTTTCCCGCATACATTTGCGCGACGATTCGCGGCTTCGTTTAACGAGTCCTTATGAAACAGTCGTCGCGCGCCGGCTTTGTGTCGATGCCGACTGATGTCGTCGTCATACCCCCGATAGTTCACCTTCTATATATATACATTCTATACGTATTTTGTTCTTTTCCCTATAATGTAATCTTCGTTTATTCGAAAACAGTCGAGCAGAGCTGAATAAATGAGCCGTGAATTTACCGTAACTCGTTATCTCGCGCGCACTGGTTTCGAAAAAATCGAGAGTCGACCAAAAATGTGGACCAAGCAAATAGCATAAATTTCCAAAGCCTCCTAATAGCACCTGTGCATTATGTGGCAGTGTCAAGCGATCTTTTCGTGGTATCAGGCCCGATGCGATAACGCCCGCAACGACGATTGTCACCAGATAAAAAGCCTCGTCGTCTGCTTTTATTCCGATACGAGGAAATTCCTCATTCATAATTCATATTTCACAACGTTGGGTATAAATAGTAGACGAATGAACGCGGGGGCTGGAATTTGAATTTCGCGGCTCTGAAGCTGGTGCGTGAAAAATTTTAAAATAATAATAATTAACTATTAATATACAAGATATATATGCGCGTATGCGAAAAACATTTATCGCGTGGCATTAAGGTGAATTATTTACGACAGTTGCAAATCCCTGCCGGCTTCTCTTCTGCATGTAAATACCTGCAAGTCTAAGTAATGTAACCGAGAGAATATCACGCGCTAAACGCCCGCTGCTTATCAGAGCTAATAATCTTGGTGTTTGCTGTCTGGTGCCACGACGCTCTCTTTTGAAATTCGTCGCCAAGGTAAAGCGCGTATAATATTATATATCACTCAATTGCACCGCGATGAAAAAATTTATATCTCTCAACTATTTATAATTTTTACGGACTATATGTAATATATACCTATAATTAAAACTTGAAGAAAATATAACAATGAGAACACGATTGAAATTATACAAATTTCTATAGCACGCACTGCATTCGCAGAAACGTACCTCCGCGTGAAAAAGGGCAAAAGGAATCACAGCGCATTGTGTTCCCGCTTGAGAAAAGAGCGCAATAAGCTTGGGTCAGGACTTTTATGCGCGTCTCGAGCGCTAAACACCGCAGGTATATAGGTGTACCTATATGCACCGCTGTAGGAGCGAGTTACACGGCTCTAATCAACGTAAAGGGGTTCAACGACCCCCTCGAGTATGTGTGCGCATATTGCCCGGCACGTATTATGCTTTCGTTATTATGAATGAGACCTGGAAGGTGTTTACGACGTTTGTTATATTCAAGTTCTTTTTTTTTTCAAGTGCGACAATAACAAAAAAAACGAAGACTTTCTCTTCGTCGACGACGACTCGACGCTGATGTTCATGCGGGCGGGTGTATCGGTATGTAATGTTCGGAACGTTGCGTTGTATTAAGCGACGTCCACAAAGAGAGCAAGTCCATGACAGTGTCATCTATCACCATACTGTCGATGGATAGCTCTCTTTATAGCGTCCGCTTTTTTCTTGACAATTCTTCTTCCTGCTTATTCGCTCTTCTTCTCGTTCTTCTCTCGTGTATATACCAAGTGTATTATACCGATCCTCCTTTAGTGCAGATGAGCTACTTGAAACGAGAAAAAATATTAGTCGAGGTGTCGTATATGTATATAACCTGCGTGCTTTACGAACCTGCATCCACTTTAGTCCAAGTATACAAGGGTTAACGCTGCTATTATAGTAGATAATGGCAAATTGGAAAATGTGTCTCTGTATGAACCGGAAGCCGCAGAGTGCTCGTTTTAGAGCAGACGTCAACGCGATTTACTTTAACGATTCGGGTAGCGATTCGAGCCGATTTTTAACTACTAATACACTCTTATGAACGAATAGAAAACGCTAGAACACAATCGACCATTTGCCTATCGCCGTGTCCCCACACACAGTCGTCGCTATCTCGCTCACGAATTCTCGCAAATTACCTATATACTGTGTATACTCCCGAAGCGCAAGGATTGCACTCGCAGATTAGAGACGCGGCGCGTAAAAAAAGTGCACGTATACTTATATAGGATACGAACACGGCCTCGCTCGTTATCGGGGTGGTGCGAGAGAGCGGCTCTTCTCCACTATATACTGCCAGTTAGCGTCCGAACCGATTGCACGTACTTGAGAAGGAGTCTTGAAAGAATGAACTTGATTTTTAGAGAAAATCGGTATACGGATAATGTTCGAGCGTTCTTTTTCTTCTATATTTCGCAAAATGATCACCTTGTCACAATTATATTCAAGGTCTTATCTTTTCACGAAGCTTTTCGAACTAGGCCTGATAAGGAAATTTTTCTTCGAAGCGCTCTGTCAGCGAGTTTAAAAGTAGATACATATTTTAAAGAAGAGAGAGAAAAAAAACAATATGTTTCGCACTGCAGAATTCTCAAGGAAAAAAAATTGCAAGCAACAATAAACGTACGTGACTCCGGCTGATGGAAGCTGGTATATTAGGGTAACTCCGAGAAAACCTTTCTCGCACTCGGCAAGAAGAAAACTGGCGCTGCAGGATCTCGGCTCGCTTTTGAATTCGTTACACCTATACGCGACCTATTATCGGGCGCTCCCTAAAATTTAAACAAACAAAAACGAAGCTGGCTTGTCGAGAGAAAGAGACTCGGTATGTGCTGTTTGCTCAGTTGATTTTTTTTCACCTGGATATAACGAGCAACTGCTTAAATACCGCGCGAGAGGGAAGAGCTTTTTTGTCATGCAACGACGGCCTACTTTTGATGATTGTGTTATATACGCGCTGGAATTAAATAATGCTCTTATGGAATGAATTTGAAAATCGGTAATAATTTTACGAATGCGAAGTGATTTTTGTACTTTTTCTATTAATTCGATACACCGGAAATAAATAAGCTTTTATATAGTATGTGCGTGTGTTTGAGCACGTTTAAAATTGAGTAGATAAAATATCTTCTTCGCTATAATGAAATAAATTACTACAATTAATATTTATTGACACCGCGATAAACATTATGATGTGATCGATGACGAGATATTACTAATCCCGATTTGTTTAACGATTATGTGTACCGATAAACGTTCAACATCTGTTACGACATGCACTTAGAAGGATAAAAATATAGAGAATTTCAATTTCGTAAAACTATTCCCAATATATATTGTATTAGTTGTAAACCCACAACAATGGGTGAACCAAATTTTCTCCAAGTACAAAAAAAGCTTCCACAACATAAAAAAACCTCTATGCACTTTACGCTCAGCAGCACACACGGAATATTGCTTTTCGGAAGGGACAATATGATGATAAATCGTTATCGCTCTCGCTCGGGCCGATATGATAAGCCTCCCTCCCGCATATAATACGCAGCAACAGTTCGGCAGGTAGACCCCGAAAAAGCTGCTCTGTGTGTACAGCTCCTCCGTCTGTTTTTACAGATAGATAAGTCGATTAAATAAAGGAAAAAGAAGAGAGAGTGCGGCGTCGTGTGGGAAATTATAATCGCGGGTTATGAAACAAATAACGCGTGAGTTATAGGAAGAATTTTTCAAGGAACAGTTATTACAATTGGCTATTTGCGCTCTTGTGACTCAGGTGCGATTGCGCGCCGGTCGGTTTAATGAAAAGATGGTTCGTGTATACGTATGTGCTTAAAGAGAATATAGGAAGAATGAATTTACCGATTTTAAGTACAGATCTCGGATCGATTTTTTAAATTTATGTATCACGAGTAAATTGACGATTTTTTGTTGACCTCCGCTCGATTTTAAAACTTTTAACACAAAAGTTGCAGAAAGACCTAAAACTTAGTTAAGCAAAAGAAATGAATTATCTCAGAAGTCGATGATTTACTTCTAAAGAACACACCACCTATTTCATTAAAAAAGTCGCGCCGCGAAGTCGTTACGTAACTGTCGATCTTCGTCGCGCAATGAGACCTGTACAGATCGACATCTCCTCGACAAAGTATTTACACATGAAAAGACGCACGAATATTCCACGTATTGTACCTGTATATGCGTGTGGCTTCCTTTTTCTCCGACACGAAATCGACGCCTCGTTTAGAAGATAATATGTGTAATATGCGCGCGCGCGTGTGTGGCAATGAAGAAGAAGCGATGAGTAGGAAATTGTTCGCGGTATACGTTCGTGTACACGAAAATTGAAAGTGTCTTTTTATTGTTGGCTTTTTTTTTACGTCGCGGACGCTGTTATCTCGAATTTTTACGAAACTTTGCTGCGCACATGAGAACATATTAATACACATGAAAAATATGAAAGCTTTGGAGAATCATGCGTCATTGCGCGCTATTGATAAACTTTTAATACTAGTTTTCTTTCCAATTAAAAACTAACTTTGCCGATTACGATTTCTGGTAACGCGTTTTGATGACTCATTCATTTGGCGAAATAAAAAATTACAACTTATTTATTTCACTCCGCTTCGTTCGGCTGAAAACTATATCTATAATGCAACCACCTGTCGTATAGATAAGATTAAAAAGTTGTCACGAGTATTGGAAATTAAATTGGAAACGAATCACATTTTTCCAAGCATCTGGATCCCGGGAACGATCGGCAAAATAAAAAAAAAATCAAAAAAACATATATGTTCAGTATCACAGAAAAATCCAAAAAGATATAATACAACACTCACTTAACCGATCGGCCACCAGCAGCAACCATCGAAAAGCCAAATAAAATTTCAAACTCCAACTTGACACCACCTCAACAGCACTCACCCCAAGTTCCTCTCGTCCATCTCTCTCTCACTTTCTCTCTCTTCTGATCAGCACAGTAGCTGCGTTCTCCAGTGAGTTCCAGGTCCGAGTGCTCGAGTTCGACGATCGCGACGAAGGGGGAAGCTTATTGAAGAACAAAAAAAAATGAAGAGTCGAGACGGTGGTGGAAGTATAGCGCGAGAGAGCGGGAACGAGTGACGTGGACGAGGCTCGAGCTCCAGCTCATATACCTGCGCGACACATGACGTCACGAGCGCGCGTTTTCTTATCAGGAGCTATATTCCGCCGCTGTTGGAGAGAACACCTGTGCGGCGAACGGCGGCGCTGATGTGTGAGACTTGCGGCGAGGTGAGTTGGGTTTTCTTTGGACGAGAGAAACTTTTCTTATTGGCTCCTCCTCCTACTCGACGACTTTTTGGGGGAGAAATGCGTGGGAGTGCGACGCTGCTAGTGGTGGAAAGTTTGAAAATTCTTGTTGTTCTTTTTGCTGATGTTGGTTGAATTAATGCAACGATATGTGATCCTGGTCGCAGATGAGACTAGACTGCTTTCGAATACCCTTCATCGTTTGCTAATGCAGGACTTTCAGCTGACGTCCAGATGCTCGGGTTGGTTGATGGTTAATTATAGACGTATAACATTGTCGAAGTCATCTGGGGCTGATGCCTAATTTTCCCACATGACGTTTCCGAAGCCTGTTTTCGTCATACTAATTATTGGCTTGAACATTTTTTGAGACTTAAAAATATACTTTATCGAAGGAAAACTTTCTAAAGCATCAGCCCTATTGTTGCTTATTGATGTAGTACAAAAACCCGAAAGAGCTATTATCATAACACTTCGAGCTGAAGAAAAGAGCCGAATTTTCCTCGCCTATATGTATATCTTCCGTCATTTCTATATTTCTATAGGGTAAAAGTATACGAAAATGCACGCGCTTTTCAGCTCTACGACCTGCATCGGTGTATTTACGTATCCACTCGATGGGACTACTTTCAGATCGCTTGTAATGCTAATGACCGAGTCTGGGAAATGACAATAGGCGCATATCTACCTGGAGAACACCAGGCAAGAGAGTCAGAGGTTCACGGTACGATTAATCCTCCTTATAAAAATTTATTTTTTATAATTTTATTAAAAGTTATGAATAAAGTATTAACAACTTGAATAAGTTATTTTTAATTAGACTTTTAACGAGTTATATTTTTCAAGTACAACAACAAGCACTTGTAGGGACGATCTTGATTTAGACGTGTTAAAATCAAACCCACTTCATTCTCACGTAGGTATATACTCTCCCTCTCTCTCAACTCGGCCCTCAAGAGCAGAGCAGTCTCTGGTTATCGAGCAAATAAGAAATATCTCGCAGGACACGCCGCCGAGCACTATACCCTCTCAGAACAAAGTTCTTTGACTTTTATAATAATCTGCAGCCTCCATTTCTTTTCGGAGTTTCGCCTTTTGTTTTGTTTTTGCAACAGGTGGGCTTTTAATGGAAATCACTTCTCAGCTACTGTACAAGTTACATTGGCTTAAAATGAGATTACTCAAATAAAAAAGGAATTTGTCTTTGGATAGAGGAAAAATATTATTACCTCAACAAAGCTCTTTTGAGAGAGAATCAAAAACACATTTTATCTGATACCAGTCTCGCGTTTCTCAGCTGAACCATCTTCCACTTCCTACAAAACCCCAAAATCGAGCCAGAGCATTTCACAATATTAAAACGCCGTCTTTTATCCAAATCTGGGACGTCTTTGCGATGAATTTACAGCTCTACGCACGCAAGAGGAAGCGGAGCTTATAGAGAAAAGTACTGAAGAAGATATCCGAGCGCAAACGAGGACTTCTAGAGCAAACAGGCACACACGTGGTTACATAAAGTAAAATTAGCTCAGCAAACGCGTATGTGCGTTGTATGCATGTACCCTATGAGGAGAGCGAGAATAAAGAATGGAACGGAAAAGAAGAGACGCGGGCTGCATCTTATCGGTGGCACATTTTAATTACATAATATACACGCTGTGTGTGCCTCTTTCACCTGTGTGCTTCGAATGCGGGGGTATAATATAGCTGTGCTATAGGCGGTATTAACGAGGGCCTTTATGACGCAGCCTACGCCTGCGTGAATTTGTTTGCTGTGCGGTAAAATCCAGAGCGTTTCCAGTACATTTGTGTGTATACGTTTCTACACGAGTTCGTATTATGTGGCTTGTTGCGAGACTCTGCTTCTTGATGTGCTCTTGAATTTTCTATCTGGCGTATGAACAATTTTTCAATGGCTTCATTAGTTCTTTTGCGCACAATACTTTGTGGATAAAAAATATTAATCGCCAAAAGACAGTTAGACTCTCTCGCTCGGATTTATGTTATTAATAATCCTACACTATAAACCGTATCAGTTTGATCATTTTTTGATTTCATTTCAGAGAAATGATTCATTCAGTTGTCTACGTTCGTTTGAGGGGGATTCATTTCTCAAGCACTATCGAATCATACGCTTCGAAGTTTATAAGGTATTCGTCATACTATCTTCCGTAGATACACAGGAACTTTTTGAAATCGTATATCCGTAAACACGTCAGAGCATTCAGTTTCAGCTCTATATTGTCACTGTTGAATGGAACCCAACTGTAGACATTTTTCCTCTAGAATATAGGATACATCAAACAAAATTATAATTATTAAAAATTTCAACAATTGTTAAATAAATTTGAATTACAACTCTTTTACCTGTATGCATCTTTGAAAATTTTTCTCGTTTGTTCAAGCATGTTTTTGAAAGCTGTGAGATCCGAAGCTTTGTCTTTTTGCATCGTCTCCAGGCGCGTTTTGAGGGTCAAACATTCTTCTTGTAACAATTCGTACCTACGAAAATTACGAATTTGTTATTATGAATTTTTTACGACTAAAAAGCAAGTATTTTTTGAAACACATTAATCATACTTTAACCGAAGCTCCTCTATATCTTCGGGATTGTAATTTGCTGTAGGAATAGGTTTGCAAGCTCTCTGTCTGTAATAACCCGTGTTAACTTTTGATAAACCTACTCGTTCGAGCTCCATTTTTTGTAACTTTGTTTCCAGCTTTGCAGCCCTGCTTCGCTCTTTTCTAAACAAATCCTGAATAAAATGAAAAGTTATATATTAATTGATCACTTATACCCGCAATAGAGTGATGTGTTTATATGAAAAAAACTTACAGATAATTGTTCGAAATCATTTCTCTCTTTATCCAATCTTCGATTCAAAACTGCCACCAATTCCAGCAGTCTTTCTCTTTCGGCTTCGGCAGCAACCGCAATAGCGATATACTCGTTTGCATCTCTGGTGTAACTCCTCGGACTGTGCAATGGGCTTTCGCGAAAGCCGTTGACTCGCAAAGGCTGGAGACCGCTTTGATCTTTATGAGCCTCGTGTTTAGACCTAATGAAAAAATGTAAAATTAAAATATAACTTCATCAAATTAATGATTTATATAAATAGAAATTGAAATTTATCAAACCTGAGGTTTTGCAGCTCCTTTTCCTTTTCGTCAATTTGCCGCTTAAAATTCTGAATGTGAATGTGTGAAGCTTCCAGTTCACTTTTCAATAGAACGATTTCTCTTTCGATTTTTTCGTTTTGCTTTTTAATGCCTATCTCCCGGTCTTGAAACCTATTCTCAGCCGTTTTCAATTGTTCCTTGAATATGTATAATATTTATAATATAATCCAATTTCTGTATAAATAAGGAAAATTATTTTTTAATAATTTTCAACTCACATGTAGAACTTCAATAAGCTGATTGTCGTGCGTTGTCTTCTCATTCAAAAGAGCTATAGTCCTCTTGGAGGTATTCAAATCATTCTCCAAAACTGTCGTTCTAGCCCTGGCCGCCTCGAGTTTTTTCTTTGTGTTCTCCACCACAGCCTCGGCATCTCTCAGCTCCTTAGTCAAATTTTCTATCTGCTGTTTCCTTTCTTTGTCGAAGATACGAATACTCGATGAACTTCTTCGCTCTGGGGTAAAATTAATTTTTTTAATGCATGAACAACAGTTTAATTGCAGGGCCGATCCGGCAGATAAGTTTTGAACCTAAAGATTTTTTTCTCGTGGCATCGTTCTCGGAAAGTTTAAGTTGAAGCTCGGAAACTTTTTGCTGCAACTGGTGTATCTGTTCGGCTCTGCCACGCCATCCACCAGGCTGACTTGATAACGTAGCTACCGTCACGTTTTCTCCGACTTCGCTGCATAATAACTTTTAATGTATTTGTTAATATGGGAGCTGCTGTTCAGAACTTGCAACTTACAATTTTTTTTATATAATACGAAGTTTTTAAATTTGTATTTTTATAATTACCTTTTGGGCTTTGTTAAAGTCTTGCTTTAGGGAAGTATAGGCATTTTTTGATTCGTAAAGCTTGTTAGTGATTTGCTGGAGTCGTTCGGTTAGATTTTTAATTTGTTCATCCTTATCTGTCAAAAGTTCTTTGCTTTCTGGACATGTTTTCAAGACAGTAAGTGGATTATTAAAATGTTCACAAAAATAATCAATTGCGTGTAGTAAACCACAATCAAATACCGAAAATTGTCGATATGTCGGTTTGCACGATCTCATTCCTTCTCACAGCGCTTGGGTAGACATTATTTTTTACTTCTAAATTTTGATTTACTTCGGCATTATCTTCGCACTGGGTCTAAATAAATATAAATTAATAAAGATAACCCCAATCACAGTCATAAAATGTGTCCTATATTATTTTTACCTTTGTTTCGTTCACTGACTCGTCTTTTTTATCGCTATGATGATGACGCCTTTTTTTTAATTTCTTGCTTTTTTTAACGATTTCCATTGCATTTCAAATATTAAGCACTGCAATAAAGTGCATTTATTTACAAAATGAAACTATAATCCTGAACACAAGTAATTTTCCGCTGACAATCTATTTTCTCAAATAAACTGAAATATAAATATGGTTTGAATATAATGTAAAAGATAAAAATTAAATAAACAATCATTGACACATTGTTTAAAAAGCATCTCGAGGTCTAGGTTATATCATAACAACGTTTTTTTGTCAATTTCAGCGTGTTACAGCATCGCGTGCAAGATTAGGTATATCTATATATATCATGCGTGGAATCGTCTCGCGGCTACATCGCAGAAGCGAAGTGAGCGCTCTCTATGTTCATAAAGTGCCTAGTGCGCAGACCCTCCAGAGCCCCTGTGGCCTAATGGATAAGGCATCGGTCTCCTAAACCGGGGATTGTGGGTTCGAGTCCCACCAGGGGTACA